>JAOBAT010057710.1:0-26871 GCA_026413305.1 Hydrozoanthus tunicans | reverse complement strand
TCACAGCCAACCGTAGATCATTGCTAACCGGAGATCACAGCCAGCCGTAGATCATTGCTAACCGGAGATCACAGCCAACCGTAGATCATTGCTAACCGGAGATCACAGCCAGCCGTAGATCATTGCTAACCGGAGATCACAGCCAACCGTAGATCATTGCTAACCGGAGATCACAGCCAGCCGTAGATCATTGCTAACCGGAGATCACAGCCAGCCGTAGATCATTGCTAACCGGAGACACAGCCAACCGTAGATCATTGCTAGCCGGAGATCATCGATAAGCTATGTTCGTTTGAAGTTTAATCGTGACTTGTTTGTAGAAGTCAACCTTGGAGTTGCGGCAAAACACTGACATGATATTTTTGACTTGGATATGTTGTCGAAGTAAGTCACTGATAAGGTTACATGTCAATTTCAGCTGCTCAACTGACGAGTGTTTTACAGCTAAATACGTATCGAGAAATTGGTGTGAAATGCATTATTAAGTAAATGGAATTGTTTTATACGACAAATAAATGTGAATCATATCTAAATCAAGTCATGTAATTTAGCCACGGACGCAACAAAAAGTTTCGACTTTTGATCCTATAACTTTTTACAAACACCAGCAGCATTCCTTCTTGTAATACAAGCTAGATCTTCCACATAGAATACGTGCTATATAAAACACTCGCAATTAGAAATTTTTAAAAAAACCTTTTCAATAATAGGGTTTTTGAATGAAATACCAGCGTCACTAAGAGGGCTTTCACTGAAAAAAAAAACAGTTTAAAAACACAATCCACATCTTTCTCCAGGACATTTTAGGTATAAACGTGATGATTATCTAGACATTTCACAAATCAATACAGCTATGAAAAACTATTAAACAAATCCAAAATATAGTTTTAATCTTATTGTTTCCTCTTTCAATATCAGATTTATTCAAATTACTGTTCATTTTCCTTTTTGTATTTGTTACTCTGTATTGTTTATTTTTCCCATATCAGTAAGTAAATACCATAAAACCATCGTACAGAAACAGAAAAGGCTGTGCTTTCTGTTTACGCAAAAGCACTTAAGAGAAAATTGATAATATCGGACCTGTCTAATTCATTTCCTGCTCGCAAGAGCCAGAGAATGGTTTGATGAATAGAGTTTCAACGGTGCCTGATAAATTACCCATAGATACAAATATAAGTCGTCCATTTCAGCTATTAACCACCCCTGGCAATTATACCTTTCCCTTTTATTCATATATTAGCCTTTTTTGCTCTCTTTTTGCGACTTTGAGGAAGTGATAAGTTGTAATAAATAATTTGATGTAGATACAGATCTATTCTGTATTGGCCCACATATTAACTAATCTTGCCTGAATGTCGCCTGATCTGCATGTTCGAAAGGGTCTACGCTAGACTAGTCTCTCCACATACTTATTATTTTGTCAAACAAAAATAATTATAAGTTGCATTTCCATTAAGTGAGCTCGGACGATGAAGCAATATTGCTGTATAAGGTCGAAGGGTGGTTTTATTTATCGCGTTATATGTTTCGACAAACAAAAATAAAGAACCAGTAATCTATTTTTGGACTGGAACTTTCGGTGAATTTTGAAAATAGTTGCTAGTGTTATTGCCTTTTCACCAATTGTTCAAAATAACAAACCTTAATTATTTTTATTGCATTTTAGTTAGGTGAGAAAGTTAAAAAGGAAACAAACTATTCCGTTTAACAAACAGTAAGACATCAAGTCGTGGCTATGCCAAAGTACCAATTGCATGCTGAAAATATACCGAAATATCTTCGTCATATACAGCCAGACAAGGTAAAAATCTAATGAAGTTGATATTAAGCTTTAAGGTGTCATTTAGCTCACAAAACTGGAACAGGAAACGGACATCGTTTTAAAGCCTTAGGGGATTAGGAGATATCGAGAAAACAAGAGACAATTATAATAGCCCTTTAGATGAATATACTCCTAAAATAAGGTTATTGAGCTCCAACATAGTTTTAGTTATCGACAAGACAAGAGAAAATAAAAGCCTTTTAGATAAATGACTTCCCTAAAATAAGGGTATCGAGTTCCAACATAGTATTAAGTTACTCGACTGGTCAATGCTTAAACTTTTATACGTTTTCGTGAGATTTATTTACTCTCATCTATGTACACGTGTTGGAAGCTCCATTCTACGCTGAAGTCCCTATCAAGTTATATTTTTACTTTTGAGATCAAAACTGTTGTCATATATGAACACAAAATTCGAACAACCAAAGAGAGTTTCCGCTTTTGAGTATGCTTTTTTGATCAAAAAAGATTGGAATATAACTTTGACCGAGCAGGCCGGAGACTGGTAACCTGTGACGTAGCAGCAGTGAGTTGTGCGGATTTTGTTTAAAATTTTCCGTTTTTAACTATTAAAAAGATGTAAAACTATTGTTTCAGACAATCTGAATAAAGCAGTTCATTTTTTTAAGTTTTACAATGCAGCTGTTGTAGCCAGAATCATTATTGATGCCTCTGCCTCATGCAACGTCGTAGTTATATGTACATATATGCCCCGCTATAGGAGGCCTAAGTTCTAGTCTACTTGAAATGTGTTCGATCGCTGAAACAAACAAGCGTGGGTCAGTTCATGTGGAGTACGAAAACTGATCGGGTCCGTGAGAAAGATCCGATGCCAGTTAACAATGCTAGTGCACTTCTGAGAGTTTCAACGATTTTCTACAACACTTAAATTGAATCGAAAGAAGTATACGTAATAGTTGAGGTGGTTATTTTTCCTACCAATCAGTTCTTAAGTCATATGTTTGGATTAGATTCGCTTTTGCACTTATGGCGCGTGAACGCGATTGTTTGTTCATAGTTCTTTCGTTCAGCCCTTCGATGATCAATCAGCAATCGATGATCGTAATATTTCGCAACAACTTATGTTACAATGCAATTTTTTGTTTTCTTCTGTAGTTGACTCCAAAGTTCAACCGCTTCCACTACGAAGCCCATCGTGGGTAGATTAGTAGCACAGGGATCTCGAAATCTTTTTAGACGTTTGTTTTTAAAAAAATAAAAGAAATCTTGACAGATATGAGAGCAGAAAGTTAAAACTTAGCTGTTCAGATCAATAATAACAAATATATCTTCAAGATGGATCAAAAGCAGTCCGATTTACCACTTTACTACATAAACTTGACTTTGGGTAAGGCCAACCGGAAACCAAGTTTTCTCTCACTAGAACCTAATCTCCCGAGTGAGGACATAGCTCCTTTAAGTCACGGTTTATCGTGCTTGTTTTTGAATAAGCTTGCATGTTACTGGAATGCTTTTGGAGTGTACGAGCAAGGAATGACTGACGTTCGATCCCTGGTTATAACTCCAACGTTTCCTTGAGCTCTTTTTGATCCTGAGTATTGGTTTAACCCCTTCGATCCCAGATGTGCTGGTAAATTCTCCCAACTAGACCCATACTTTTCACCGGAAAACAATTGGGAGAGTTTAGTTTTCTTCTTCATGCAGTATTACGCCACGTTTGATCAATTCTTATTTTCTCATTACCAATTGCCTTATTTTGTACGTGTTTTATAAGGAGAAGATAGATATTGATAACTGGCCTCGAGAGCACTGACAGACGGGGGAACAAGACGGGGGAACGAGGGTAAAACACACACTTAAGGACGATTTTCTTTTAATTTTGTCCTAGATGTCGTTTGTTACTATAAACAGCGCATGGCTAGTTTTTTCCCAATGCTTGTTGTATCACCTTCAGTTCAAGTATAGCCCTAATAATGTTTAGCATTTAATTATGTAGCGCACTTTCCATACGTATTTAATCAAAGGCGCCTATTCTTAACAATGGTTTACAGTGGACTTTGGTATTGAGGCCAGTCTTAGATTGTTCGCTAATTTATACACGGCTCATACTTGTATTTAGTTATTTAGTTGCCCTCAGTTAGAAGTAGACAGAGGTCACACCCTACTGTTTGTCGACAAAAGCTGTGGGTTCTTATGAGTCCCTCGATAGGAAACCGAAAGGCTGGGCCTACGGTTTGACGTCCTTGTCCGAGAAGGCGAGAAGGCCTCACCGTTTGTAGATGTAACAACAAAGGCAGCACCTTCTCCTCAGTTATTTTAAGACCCTGAGTGAAGGTCCGGTATCGGGAATCAAACCTGGGCCTCAAGCACGACAGACTGGCGCCTTACCAACTAGGCTAACAAGACCGCGGAATGTTAATGTACGCCCACTAAAGACAAACGTGTAATTACACCCAAAACCATTTTTGCGCACTACTCGAGCCATAAGAAAAGTTTTGACTGAGTGATCATTCAAGAGAAATTTGTTATAATTATATAAAACCAATATAAAAATATTGGTCACTTGCCTGCCCTTAATCGCCTGCCCATGAAAATATACCATTCTCTGTGACTCCCACGCATTTCTATCCATCCTTTCTATTTATCTTTGTGCTTTGTTTTTGCTTGATTTGTGCGACTTTACAAAAGGGATAAGTCTTAAAAACTAGACTAGATACAGGTGAATTGTTGATAAACATTTCTGCCTAACTACTTTCAGTTGAGATGTAAACTTGGTCAAAAGGCGTTGAATTGATTTAATTTTCTTATTGCAACATCAGGTGATCATCAGTAAGCGTCTATGATAAACTGAATTTCCACCCCGACGTCCCTTCTTAATACTGTCTTTTATAGTTATAAAGCAACACTTTTGATTAGTTACTCAACAAACAGACCGCATATTTGTGTGAACAAGGAGCCTAGTACTTCGTTTCATATATGAAGTATTAGCGTGATTAATCTGGTATTATTTTAACACAAGACTTATAACGCTACTGATACTGTACTTATATTTTTTTCAAAATGCAAAACAGAAAAACAAGACGGTGAATATGTTATATGCTGCTAGCAAAGTGCAAAGTGTGATCAAAACAACATTATCGAGTAAACTATCTAACAAATTGTGAAAATTGTTTGCTTGAAATTCATTTGAGGACTTTTGGAAAACGGGAAAAGTTAACAAACAGATAATGATCAAATGACAGAAGTTAATGATATATGCCTTAGGGTATTAGGCGGATCAGAAACAAGCATTTGCACTGATTTTCTCTTTACGAAGTTTATATAGTCTAAAACATCATTTCTCAAGGCTTTAGTTGTAACAGCTTTAAAAACGAAATTGAAACAAAGGATCAATTTTTGTCCTGTTTTTTTTCAAAAACTAGCAAAACCTTTGCTTCGTGCTATTTAGCACGGAACAATGAACAGGAAACAGAACTCGTCTGCCAGGAAGGAAGTACATCGACAAAACAAGCGACAATGAAAGCTTTCGGTGACTCAACTCCCTATAAAAGTGTTCTTGTGTTCCAGCGTGTTTTAAGTTAGTAGACCGAATTCATGGTCATTGGCTCGCACCAGAGGCTAAAAATAAACTCTGATACCGCCATCCGTATACATATCGAGGACAAAGAAATCAAACAAGTCAAAACATCTTAATCTCTACGCCTAACTAATGATGACACCCTAGGCTGGTCTAGGCATCATTAAAACAACGAGCCCGAGAAAAGAAAACATCGTTCAATAAATCCAAGTTTTTGGACCAAGAAACGAGTCTTGAACTTGTACAACAATATTTCGACTTTATTTCAAGTCATAGTCATGTTAAAAACTATTTACAAGCGCAGTCAGTATTCATAATTGCTACTTAGAATAGCTCTAGGCCTCTAGAGGCTTTTAGGCCTTCGTTTATTTTTGGTTTTGAATTCTTTATGTAGTAAGCCTCTAAGACGCAAATATATATGGCAAACGAAGTTTCAGTTATTCAGGGGCAACCTTGTGGAATGGTGTTCCCTGTTGAATTGCGAAAGCCCGCTACTCTAGCTCATTTCAAGAAAGGAATTAGTGAGCTGTATTCACACGGCGAACATGTAAACCAGTATCAAAGACTGTTTTCATTTTTTGTTGATAAAGTTAATTGTATTTTACTGTTGTTTTAACCGTGTTTAAATTAAGACTGTCAATTTCAACCAGCCAGTGCCTGCAAGTTTGATTATTTTTCGTAAGATCTATTTAATCTTTTTTGTAACGCGTTTTAGAACTTTTACTTGTGGAAGAGGCAAACTCAGTTTCTGGGTCAATCCATTGTCTCCGTATCGAGTGTCGACAAGCCTCCTTGGATTTGTTTTCATTTAACTTAATTAAGTTTGGAGTTGAACTCCCATCAGCAGAACAGGTTGCACCAAAGGACCAAATTTTGTCAATTTTTGTCTATCGTGTATTTACTGTTCCCTCTTTTCTGCATGTAAAAGCTATAGTCAATCAAACTAAGTTCAGTGTTTATCGGGAAAAGTACGAGTTGTAGGGCGACTCTATATATAAAATAAAGTTCATATACCCAGGGGCAAGACTTTACCAGGTCAAGCTAAGGACAATCAACATATCTCGTGCAACCTAAAATATGCTAGATAAAAACACACTCCTTTTCATGCCTGGTTGATTAAGCCAGGGGTGGGAAAACAGACAGGTCTGAAATTCCCAAGAACCTGAACTTCTATGATTTTTTGTTTACAATATAATATGACACCTAACTAAACAACTTCGCACCAAAATCAATTTATTTTGTGTTTCTTAGCGAACTTCATCCATGGGTGGTTACAACGACATAACCACAAAATCGAAACGTCAGTCCTGTCACAACAATATGTTGCATATTTAATGAATGGTTGGGATATGGTAAAGGGTGCACATACGGCCGGTGAACTGCATTGTGCTCCGAGTTTTGACGGAGGTCAGACGAACAAGATATGAAGCTGGTTCCCATCGCCATTTGGCTGGGATTTCCGTTCCTTGTTTACCAAGGTTAGTGCATACTCTCTGCGTACTTAAAGTGCACTAAGTTTTTTTTTTATTCCTGTTTTCTTTTCCTTCCGTGCTCTTTTCCGTTTCTTCCGCAGTCTCACTATGTCCGTGTTAAGTACAAAGTGAACAGTTCAAAGGTTTCAAAATTCTCTTTTTTACGAAACAATGAAGTAAAGTGATTTGGATGAAAACCAGATAAGTACGCTAAAAAAACAGTACCAATCCATTATTTGTCAATTGTGGTAAGATGCACTTTTGATATAAATTGCTAGGCCAAGGTTAACATACTAAATTCTAAAGCTAAATGCAGTCAAAATAACCTTAATTGAGTTTTAGAAAATGAACGACTCGAAAATTATCAATCTTCCTCCGTGTGCTCTGATTAACAAGTTTTACTTTTAATTAGTTTTGAGTATAATAAAGTAAGCGAACAAGGGAACAAACTCGCAACTTTGCATTTTATTATTAACTTGTGCTTTTTTGAATGTCATTTTTCCATCTTTGTGAACCAGGGAACTGTAAATTGAATGCATAAAACTGCTAATTTCGACGCAATCTATGTTTTCAAGCAAAATATGCACGTGTTGTCAGTCACAGCACAAAGAAGCGGGCAATAACATGTTAAAGTTCTATTAATTAGTGAATTCCATCGGTTATGACCGTTGGTTCGGGTTAACTAATTAATTGAAGCCACACCTTTTACTGGCTATTTTAAAGAAGCATGATTGTTGTTCTTTAAAGCGTTTCTCGACTGTCAAAACTTTTGCTTCACGGCTTGTAAAATACCTCAAAATTCAATAACGGCTGCAAATGATTCAAACCGGAGAAAATAATATTCTAATCCGACTAGTTACTTGTCTATGCTCCTAAGTACTTTGAGAGGTTTGTTGTTCAAAAGGAACGGACTTAAAAACAAAGAAATACAACTAGAAAGCCTTCATCATGCAGTCCATATATTATTTTTTCTGTCTTTTCCCACCAACTTAGAAAGTAAATGTTAAAACAAAAGTTTGAGTTGGTTTTTAGTCAAAAGAAAAAAGAAAGTTAACTGTTTTAAGAAACAAAATTTCTTGAAAATTCAGTTTAGTTGAGGTCCTTCAATTGGGTGGGGAAGGCGATATTGTTTTTGACCGCACTGAAATCAAGTTATTTCATAAGTAAAAACATCATATAGTCAGCCATAAGCAAGAACTTTTGTCTACGACTCATTTTGGCCGACCTTGATCAGTTGATTCTAAGAAGAGAAAATAATATATACTTTTCAATTATTCAATAATTCGCACATGTTTCTGTATCGAGTTTCTTTTCCCCCGACGCTTAACTCGCCTCTTGCAAAACTAGCTTGAACTTACACAACTGTCAGTTCCTCTTGCTTGGTTGAGAAGCCTCAAAATGTGCTTTATTTGATGAAAAAGAAGTTTAGAGCTCGTGTACTAGACCCTTTTCACACAAAAACATATTAAACAAGAACCGTGGCCAGTACTAAATACAGCGCATCAGTTTTAAGCTGAATTGCAAAATCTCGTAAACATTCCCCCAAAAAATGTTAAAACTTGATCTTCTGCCCTTATTACAGGCTTTCAAGTGATCCTACTTTTCTTACTATTTCCTACTTTTTTGACCCTTCTCCTAGTATTCCTACTTTTGTCTTGAAATTCCCACTATTTCCTACTTTTTCCTACTTTTTATATACCGCAATTTCAACAAATCGTGCAAGGTTGTATCATGCAGGAATAGGGAGTAAGCCTTACAGGTGTTCAGGGTTAAAGCCTGGGCCACTTGTCACAAGGATGATTTCTTGACGAACAAATGTTCATCTGGCATGTCCTGCCAGTCCAGATGGCTCACACTCGTACCAGCAGTGAAACGAGTCACAGGCAGACTAGAAGCAGTTCATCAGTACTTCTTCAAAATCTGTACCAAAGATTGCATTCTTAGTCCTTCTTCTAAGCCCTCAGTTGTCCTACTTTTCTTCTACTTTTCCCCTCGAAATCCTTGCTTTTTCCTACTTTTAAAAGAATTTTGGTCCTACTTTTCTCCTATTTTTTCACCTGGGTGTGCTTGAAAGCCTGTTATTATTACAGAGAAATGTATGGGGAAAACATGGAAACGAGGCCTGATTGGCATTAATCAGTTTTCAAACCCTTATATCTCCGTCAAAATGTGGTCAATCTTTATGAGACATTGTAGCTTTACTATTATTAAGGTGGAGAATGAATCTGGACTTGTTTTCCCGATAAACTGAATATATTTCTATGCTTTTAACCAGTTTTAAGCCATTATATCGCCGTCAAATTGCGGTCAATCTTTATGAGACTTTGAACTGAATATATTTCTATGCCATTTGATCTAGCGTGATAAAGGTCTATTGTTATTCCGCTACAAGTTATGTCAACTATGCTACAACCATCTTTCTTACGCAATGCTAATAAAACACATGGTGTATCAAGGCTTTTCTCCTTGCCTTTTTCCGAACCTTTTAATCAGCTCTTGGTTTAAAATTAATTTACTTTGCATGTTCTCATATGAATTCTCCGCGTTCGTAAAAGAAAAAAACCGTTCAACCAACTACTTGATTCTGAGTAGTATATACAGAACTTGTATGAAAGTGGCGCCACCCAGATACTGCCGTGATACTTCATAGATAAAAGTTTACTCTTTGACCTGGTATTGTTACAAAAACGTGATTGACTTGACTTGTTGAGCCATCTGTTTAATGCTATTTTTAAGACCATATATCTTGAATTTTCTTTCTTCGAATTTCAGCTTGTTCTTTTTGCAAAAACCATAGAACTCTTGTAAATGCCTTTAGATTTTCTTATATCTCACTCATATCTCAACTTAAGACTAAGTGTAATCAAGCATTTAGAGTAACGGAAACAACACTAGCTCTCCGGAAAAAATAAGCTAATTAGAAACTTCCTGGATCAATATTTAATTAGGTGAATATTTTATGAATTCCAAGTGCCTAAAAAAGAGATACCTTGCGCAATCCGCACCACTTCTCCAAGTTTCAAATCGAATTGTTTCGATTGCAACGTTATAAAGCTCAATTATCGTAACACGAAATTCGTTTCGACGACTTTCATAACATCTGGTTACCACTATACTGCAAAATCCCACTTTAAAGCGCTGAGCTTATATAACTTCAAATGCATAAGGGATTTCGGATGGGCTGATAAATGGAATTGCTTGTATCCTGGGGGGGTTATAAGCGGAATATAAATATGCTTTGGAACGGCAAGATAAAACGTATCTGAGGAACGAATTTAAGCTAACATACCATTACATTTTGAATTACATTTATAATATAATTTTTTGTGCTTCACAATAAACGAGAAATTTATTTAAAAACCCGAATAAAATATTCGTTGGCAAATGGATGAGCTTATATCCTGGGGGCTTTAAAGCGAGGTTTTACGATATACATGTACATACATACATACATACATACGTGGTTTATTTGTTAAAACAGGTTAAGATTTAAGGCAGCAATAGCTGATGTGGACGTGCTTACTAATTACAAGTATGAAATACGATAAAATATAAAACCTACAGACTATATAATTTTAACATCCTAAAGCTAAATAAAAAAATAGAGTACATGCAGACTACAAGAGCACAAAATAACACCGACCAACCTGCCCCAAAAGCAGTACTGATAGAGATTGTTAATCAAACAAACTATCAAAAGTAGAATAAAAGACCTGCAGCCAGTACTATCAAGTACCATCAGTCATTAAGTTATCCTGCACCGCACTACATGTACTCTAAATAAACAATAATAATAATGAAAAAAATGTAAGTAAATGTTGTGTTCTATGTGGAAAAACCCGTTTTCGGTTGGTTTGGTTGATCGACCATTTCAACCAACTCTAACCCTGGTTGAAAAGGCTCGAAACGTTTCAACCAAAAAAGGTTGTAAATGTGTTCTTTTGGTAATTTCAACCATACCAACCAAAGCCGGCTTAGGCACAGGAACCCCAAGCTTGCAGCAATTATAAGGGGATGATCTTAAATCTAGACAATTTCCAATACAAGTCTTTTAAATTTAGTCAAAATCAAAAATATTACAAATAAAGTTCATCTACCTTGAGTTCACCTTGTGTTTGCATCTTGTGTGTATTTTGGGCGCGATAAGAGGTGCTTCAATGAGGTTTTTGCAATCACTTTACTTCACGAGTGGAATAGTTATCGCAAAAAAAACTCTTCCTTGCTGTTATGTTTTCTAGTAGCCAAGGAAAATGCAGAAGCTGTCACAAACATGCGAAAAGTAAAATCATCTTTGTGTTTTTGTGCCGTAACAGTATTCAGGAGACTAGATGAAAGGCTTAAAGTCTCTTTCCATGGACGATCTTTTGGCAGTCCCTGTTCTTACCGAATGAATCAAATATTGCAATCGTAAGGTGACGGGCTACAAACAGTAGAAATTATTTTAAACACGAAGGTTTAACCTTCAAACCTGATTCAAATTTCCAGTTCATATTATCGAAAGGCACATCAGCCAAACCCCTTTTATGATCTTTAGGAATAAAGTGTGCACCAGCAACAAAAGAGAAAAATAATGGCTAAAAACATTTATAAATCAATTTATGATTCTCTTAACACTAGTGAACGCAGTCCCACCAAGATGCGACTTCCCACTTGGAATGCAAAATGGCAAAATTCCTGATACTGCCATCGCCTCTTCTACAAACTGGGACAATAGGCATCGGGCCGCAAACGGACGGCTGAACTTTACAGCAGGTGGTGGCCGGACTGGTGGATGGTCAGCAAAAACCAATGACATCGGACAGTGGTTCCAAATAGACACTGGATCAGTGTCAAAGATCACGGAAGTTGCAACTCAAGGTAGACAAGACGCTGACCAATGGGTAACGAGTTACAGTCTCTCCCACAGTCAAGATGGCGGGTTCTTTTACCCTTACATGAAAGGAAAGGTATGGATAGTAAGAATTCTTTACACTGCAAGTTTCCCAAAGAAATAGCGTGCATTCGAGAAGAAAAATCTGATTCATGTCACCACATCAGTAACAACAAATTTCCGGGTGTTTCAAAATATGGAATGAGTTCTTTTGCAGTTTGTCTTTCAGCTGAACAGAACAATTTAAATTAAAGTACATATGAAATTAAAGATTTAGTGATCTTAAGGGATAGACCTTGATAAATGAATAAATTTTGTCGAAATTAAATCTTTTATTGCTCTCAAGACATCAACATCTAATCTTTTCACCTGATGACGTCAATGTATGTACAGGCAAAATTTCAATATTTTTAAATATGCTGCCAATCAGTTACCTAACAACAATAACTACCCTGAAGAAAACCTCGAGATACATCATCAGCCCAATTTTGACTTAAATTCATCCAAAGGCATGCAGATGGAAGGGGAAAGGAGGGGGCAGGGGGGACAATAATTTCTCGTTAACTGTTTCCATGTTAGAACGATTTTGAATTTAACCTTGACTGCGCTCTATGCTAAGCTCGCAGCCCCCAAGTATCAATTTCGTTCCGTAGGGCATTAAAGGTTACGGACTTGCAGCAGATCTAAAAAACTTGGTTATGGATTGTTTTTCTAACTAAAGACTTGCTTCATACGTAGATATTTAAGGCAAATGGAAACCGCAATGGTGTGGTCACCAACCATCTTCATGAACCAATCATAGCTCGGTTTATCCGTATAGAACCAAAGACGTGGTATAAGCACATTTCACTGAGAGCAGAGCTCTATGGCTGCGTGTCAGGTAATACAACTCTAGACGAATAACAAACGTAATTGACCATACTGAAAAAATGACAGCTTTACATTTTACTACATTGCATTGCGACCCTTACAACGCTAAAACAAACTCAAGGAAGGTAACAGTTGGTAAAACCCTTCCTTGTAACAACAACATTGTGTGTGTCAAATTTGTGGTTTACTGATTTTCTCTTTGCGTTTTTATGGGCATTTTTAGACTTTCAAAAGCTCGAAATTATGGGTTAATAAACAAGTCACCGTCTTTTGCGTATTAGCTTAGCCTTTTTGCAAACTCTCGATGATTTTCTGCAATGAACAGATGGCAATTCTGATGCAGATTGTGTCTTTCGTTGAATACGTGAGTGTGTTTAAAGGAAATAAATCTAACCACCGTATAACAATATTGGTTTTAAAACCAAATTTTTTATAAGTCTGTGCCCATATTAGTAGCTTGTGACGTAACTTGGTTGCAGTGCCAGACCCCCTCTCGTTCAGTGCTATTGTATCATTGAGAGGGGGTCTGGCAACCAAATGACGTCACAATCAAAATGGCGACGCACGGGAAATCCAAAAAGAATGATCAAAATAAATTGCTTGCCCTTATTTATATCCACAGAATTATCAAACCTGTGCTGTTCATAAACTTGATAAAAGTTATACAGGGGAAGATTCCTTTAGGAGTTCATAGCTTCCTCCAAGACAGAACCAGTTTCTAGAAGTACTTGCAATTGTTTTTGAATGAAAGTAAGACTGTTTGTATTGTGACTAAAACAAGAGTTCACGTGTTCAAAACTCTGCAACATGCAGCAAGTGTTTTCCATACTTTGAAACTTATTTGGATAAAAAGTACAGCAATCTTATTGCTGATATTATGTTATAAGTACTTCAACGAAGTTTATCGTGGTGCATTAAATGCAAAACTGCATGGCATTAAAATAGATATGTAATTTCTTCTTTTTCTTGTTTTTGCACAGGGTTCGTGCCAATTCCAATACCAAAGTGTATGGCCTCTCTAGGAATGCAGAGCGGGGCAATACACGATCGATATATCACTGCCTCGTCAATCTGGAATTTTGGACATCGTGCAGCGAATGCCAGATTGCATTTCCACCCAGGTGGAGGAAGGACTGGTGCTTGGTCAGCTAAATATAACAATGGAAATCAGTTCCTTCAGGTTTTCTTTGGTACCTTTGCACACATCAGAAGAATTTCCACTCAGGGTCGACAAGACCACGACCAGTGGGTAACAGCCTACACGGTGACATACAGCTACGATGGAATCTGGTGGTACAAGTACAACAGGGTGAGCAAACTAAGAGACAATATAGAGACTTTAAAGTTTATATTACATAAAGTATTTTGTTACGTCAGTGAATAGACCCTTTGAATGAGGAACAATCTTTTATGCTTCTTGAGATTTTAACATGTTTTTGTTTTCAAGTCAGTTTTTGGACAAGCAAAGTTTGATATTTGAAATTTGGTGTGCTTCTTCCTAAACTTTGGACAAAAATTAATAACTATTCTAAAGAATACCTCAAGATACATCATCAGCCTAAGCTTGGCTTAAATTAACCCAAAAGTTATGGATTGGCAGCAGATTTTATGAAAAATGCAGCTGAAAACATCAAGTGTTAATATCTCAAGAACCATATAAGATTCCGACAAAATGATTTCACCCCTACTCCTCATTTAGCAAGGTCTACCCATTGAGTTAACGACATATTTCGTGTATTAGGCACTTTAAAGACAATAGGATCTTTAGGCAACGAGGAAAGCTACATCGAGTTCGCCGACTTACCAAAATTACATTTCTGGCTTGCCCTTTTAGACCATGTCTGGCATGTTTTCTCTCCTTATTCCCTAGTAACGCTTTATGAACAGGAAGAGAGCAAGATAAAAGAAAGTTAAGAAAATGTTCGTTTTATGGTTTCCATAGTCACCAATTTTACGTTATAATTTTGAAGACAACGACGTGCAGGTGCCCAGCACGGTGCATTCAAACGTGCAGCTATTATATTCACTATTGTTTTCTGCCACCGTCGTCGGCCTTACTGTTCTCGTTGTTTAAAAGCGCCTCTCTATAACCACTAGTTTTAGTTATATTTCTAAAATTTTCTTTAATCAGTAGATATTTGTATCTATAAACATATAATACACCACAAAAAGTTCTGATTTGATTTACGCCATCGCGCGACCTTCGTTTCTCCACCCCAAAGCTCAATCGAAATTTCGTAAGATTTCGGCTTCCTTGGTTATGTTGGGTTTTTCGAACTTTTCTCCTTACTAAAAAGTACCTCACGGTTATAAGTACACCATATGGTATCTGTGGGTGAAACAAGTAGGTAGATGATTTTCCAGCCTTGTGTCACTTTCAATCTTACCCTGTCGTTACAGAGTGTCTCTCTTAGAGTCTTCAGTATTATGACTATCGTAACTGTTTTCCAGAAGTTTATGATGCATTATTGCTTTTCAGTGCTAAATTACGTAAGCTAAGTTACTTACTCGATCTTACCACCAACTGACCTAAATTTCCCTTGCTCACCCTACTGCTCCGTTGCTAAAGCTAGAAAAAATCTTTTCCGGAGATCTCGGTCCGACCCCAAATGAGTAAAGAGACTTTCCTTTCTTCTACGCACAGGAAAATTTCATCTCAAGACAAGTTGCTCGAAAGTTTAGATATTTCTCAGAACATCAATTAACTATGTTAATTTATGATTTTGGTATCGATACTTTGCTTCTCTGGAAAAGTAAAATCATGGTAGAAAACGTGATTGTCAATGATCTTTCTCTTCCGCGCTCTTGTAATTCTGCGTCACGAATCAAGTACGTTAAATAGTTTCCTACAACTCATTGATGCTGTCTGAACTTCATTTTTATTGTTTCTTACCAGATGTTTAAAGCCAACTGCGATCGATATACTGTCGTGAGTCACGTACTTTATCCAACAATTATAGCTCGCTACATCCGAATCCATCCAGCAACTTGGTATGGCCACATATCTATGCGAGTGGATTTCTATGGTTGTTTTTCAGGTAATTTTGTACTCACTTGATTTTGAGTATCAATTGAATAGAGAAACACGCATATATAGATAGCATCTGGAAGACCTGTAATTAATGAAGCAAAAGTATTGTTTACTGGTTAATAGACAACAGGAATACTGTGTGCTTCGTTATTGCTTTTTTCCAAATGTTTTCGGTTTGATGGTAAATTTGAACAAAAGATGAATTCTAAGCTTTACCTTTTCCTACCTGCTCGGCTACCACGATTAGTTTAGAAATAGTAGGTATATAGAGGATATTACATGGCTGTATATGACGCGGAGATACGAGTTTTTGTCTTTATGTGTTGAAAAAAAAATCTCACGGGTGAGCGAAGCAAAATATTTTCAACACGAGCAGATAAAATTCAAGCGGCCGTGAAGTTTTCTTTTTATCACATACTTAGTGAGATGTTAACATAGTTTCCACAGCTGACGAAAATAGTTGCTTGACAAGTTGTTTGAGCGGCGGGAAAAGTTTCATACCAATCACAGTTGTTGGCATGGAAAATCGTGCGTTCTGATTGGCTGTTTTTTGTATCACCACGTGTGATTGATAAGGTTGGCTAATACGCTCTAAATTTCACCGATGTACTTTGTAAATATCGAACACCCAAATAAAATGGTGGACGGAAGTTGTCTCTTCGCGTCAGTTTCGGATCACGATACTGAAAAAGTTTGCTATGAAAACACGAGATATTTAAAACAGCCTAAAGAGTTTCTCTGTTTTAATTTGCGACATTTTGTAGTTGACAAACTGTCAAAACACGTTTGTTACATATGTTAGGCTGCTCACGCGTGAGTCTCGCCACGCTCAGTGATTCAAGTAATGAAAGTGTATTTTTTCTTGAAAAACTTTCGGCTTCTTGAAAGGAAATTTCCATAGACAAGTTGCCTTGCTGGTATGTGCTAAAACACTTATTCTGTTTCAATTTCGTTTGGGAGTAGTTTAATAAAAACCTACATCGCGCCTTCGGCGTTCAATAGATATTGTCACTTTCTACCTCAATTTAAATAGAATAAATGTTAAATACTCTTACTTGATGCTTTGCATTCTGAAACGAAGAAGTAGCAGAATTGCCATCGGATAACCTTGTGGATGCTATCGTCATCAGGATCTTCTTTGCTTTAAACATTCCTTAATCTTCTAGATGCTATTACCAAGATCTCCCTTGTATTAAGCATTGTTCCGGATTGATTCTGTTAACGAATTTCAAGATCTCTTCATTTAGCAATAGGAAGAAAACTTGAGCAACGTCTAAGTAAAATAGCAAGAACTTCTTCAGATCATGTTTACAACTTGGATTACGTGATAGAAAAAGTCTTGGAAAAAAACGCTGCATTATGAAGACTTTTAGTAACCACGTCTTTTTTTCAAATTTTGGTAATGTCAGCTGCGAGATTGCTTTCGTTCTTCGTTCAAATCTGCCAATTTATTCAGTTTGTTGCGTACGTTTATATCTCAAATAATGATGGCACTACTTTAGCAGCGAAACCTTTCAACCAAATGAAGAGCTATTAGTGAGATATAGCACCGTGTATACGTGAGACGGCAAACGTCAATTTGCTGTCTGACGTTTGCCGTATTTTTGTCTTGTTTTCTCGGTTTTAGCTTCAAGTTGACGTGAGCTTCAAGCGAAAATACGCGAGCGACTCGAATTTGACTGGAAAATTCGTCAAGAAAATTCAATGCAATTAAAAACTTATTCTGAAAGTACATATTAGCAAAAAAAAAAAGATTTTTTAATGTTTGTATGTCACAATTAACAGTTGTTTGATTCCCGTTGATGAAAATTGCCAACTGGCACTATCTGAAAAATTTGTGTTGTTTCTTCTTCAATTTAGCTAACTGAACATTAAGCATAATATCCCTTTACCTTTTTTTGGACTTAAAACCTATTTTTATGCTTGAAAAGAGATCAAAATCTCACGTAATTATCAAACGCGAAAACCCCTACCTTGCGTACGGCAAACGTTAAACGCCAGACGCGGGAAAATCATGCTGACGTGATCACATTTCACGTTCGCGTCTCGCGTATACGCGGTGCTAAATATCCCTACTAATCCAAACCAATCCGCAATGTGAAATGTTTCAGGTTTTCCGATACCCAAACCCAAATGTGTTGCGCCTTTGGGAATGGAAAATGGAAAAGTCCCGGATCGATCCATCAGTGCCTCCAGTAACTGGAATGTTGGTCACAGGGCGGCCAATGGGAGGCTTAACTTCAAAGCCGGTGGGGGAAGGACAGGGGGTTGGTCTGCAAAGGTCAACAATAAGGCGCAATGGCTTCAAGTTGACTTTGGTGAGGCAAAAAGATTTACTCGTGTCGCTACCCAGGGTCGACAAGACTATAACCAATGGGTTACAAGTTACACGCTGTCCTACAGTATGGACGGCGCACATTTTGCACAGTACAAAAATAACAAGGTAATGTAAAAACAAATGACCTACATACCAAAGAACAGCATTCCCAAATAGTTTTTAGAATGATTTTCCTGCCACAGGATAATATACTTCTTCGGCGTTTTATTGAAACCAGTGAACCATGATTTTCGTACGTTCTCATTAACAGATTGGTTTCTTGAAATTAATATATTTCTAACCACAAAAGTGGAAGAAAATCTGTTTTAAAATGTACTGTTCTTAAATTCAATTAGCAACGATACGTAATCACTTCCACTTTTGAAAAAATCTTAGCTTGTCAGTTTTGTACGAAAACCATGTGAATAGGATATATTTTTATTTACGGACATATTTTAGAAGCTTGAGAAGATTGGTTGTTCGAACAAATAAACAACCAGCATGTTGATTTTACCCAATTTTATTTTTGTTTATTTTCTAGCCCCTTAAAGGTAACAATGACCGGAACACAATTGTCATTCACGGGATCAGCCCTTCTTTTGTGGCCCGCTTCGTTCGTTTCAACCCTCGAACCTGGTATGGTCACGTGTCAATGAGAGCTGAATTGTACGGTTGCCGTGCAGGTTGTGCTGGCCAACTAGGAATGCAGAGTGGTAGAATACCCGATAAACACGTCACAGCATCATCAATTTGGAATTATGGCCACCGAGCAGCTAACGGCAGGCTTCATTTCAAAGCCGGCGGTGGACGGACGGGAGCATGGTCAGCAAAAACCAACAACAACCAGCAGTTCCTGCAGATATTCTTTGGAAGATGGGCGAAGGTCACATACGTCTCCACTCAAGGAAGGCAGGACGCTAATCAGTGGGTGACGAAGTATGCGCTTTCTTACAGTTATGACGGGGTTTGGTGGTACCGCTATAGCAAGGTAAGGTGTGATAACAACAGGATGATAACAAAGATAAAAAGAAATTGGTTTCAGTTTTCTATAGTACGATTATTACTTACTTTGTGCTACATTATTCGGAATGCCCATATTCGGACAAATCGAAAGCTGACTGAACAAAGGGCGGGAGATGTTAGAAATTTTTCAACCATACTCTTCTTTGATCAGCTAATTGTCCAAAATTTGGTTGCGTAAACTAATAAAAATTTCTTCTCGGGATGGGGGTAAAATTGTCAGTTGGCACATCCAAAAATTTACCGAGGAGGGACGGGAATGTTGGGTTTTTGCTCTCAGCGGATCATGTTTTTTGCAGACGTTACGAAAGCTCCCAGGAGATTCAGTGAAAACAATAGGGTGTTAAACTCTATTGAGTTTTATTGAATTTATAACTTAGAACCAGAACAATGGCAATTCGTTGATACGGATGATAATAATAATAATAATAGTAATAATAATAATAATAATAATAATAATAATAATAATAATAATGAGATCTTTGTTTATATAGCGCTATATTTACTTTTTTACCAGAAGCGCTTTACAGTGCTATTAAAGATCCTCAGGAAATTCTACTCTAAGATATTAAACAGGCATGAAAAGATTACAAATATTGCACTACAAAATTTAATAAAACATAGCTAATTACGAAAACGCCTGTCATAATTTTCAAAAAAGTTGACTCTTTTTTGATGAAGAGAATTTCGAAAATTATTCCAATGTTTTTGACCTGCTACTGAAAATGCTTTACGAAGAGTGTCATAAGTATAGAATGTCCCCGCTGTTATCCAATCAGCTTGAAGTAAATTTGCCCTCTGTCCTCTTACCCCATGTTATAACAGCTTTGTTATCTTTTTGCACTGTACAAGCGTATGGTTGATTCTTTCTTGTTCACTTCTCTAGATACTTTCTGGGAACAACGACCGAAACACTGTGGTTACTCACTACCTAAAACACGCAATTATAGCGCGTTACATACGAATTCACACCCTGGCGTGGAAAGGCCACGTGTCTATGCGTGCTGAATTGCACGGCTGTTATTCTGGTAAGCAAACGAGAATAAATTCAGATGTCCAAAGAACTGCCTCTTTTTTGTAATATAAAAGAAACTTATCATTCAAGTCCATCCATACGTTAACACGAACTCCTCCAGTGGTCCAAAACTAGAAAACGAGTATCACCAAGAATATACCCAGTCGGATTTGTCTTCTGGTTTTGTCGAATGATATAAGATTGTTACTGTTGCTGCTGCTTTTTTCAATGACCTTCCTCCAGACACTAGGAGCTGTTCAGATTCTAAAATATTCTGTAAAACTGTTCTTAAATCGTACGCATCTAGCCTATGTTAATTTTTTAGACCTAGGAATCTTATACAGTTGTTTTATTTTATTTTCGTTACTTAGGTATTGTTGGGATAACTAGTTATTAGTATTGTTGTTGGTATGATTGCAGGTGAAGAGCCTTCATATATAGGATACACTGTAAAAAGCGGTTTTTCTTCTTGTTATTATCATTATCATTGTTATTACTATTAGTGTAGTTATTGTTATTATTGTTAAATTTAGTGTTTTTTCAATTCTATACTAAAGCTTACTAACATTCTGCAAAAAATTGCAGGTTTTATAATCCCTCAGCCTGTATGTGTTGCACCTGTTGGAATGGAAAACGGCAGGATCAAAGATGCGGCCATTAGCGCTTCAAGTGACTATAACACTGCCCACAGAGCGGCTAACGGCAGGCTCAACTTTAAGCCAGGCAGAGGCCGCACTGGGGCGTGGTCTGCTAAACATAACGACCAGGGGCAATGGTTCCAGGTGGACTTTGGTCACACGGAAGAAATTCGTCGAGTTGCTACGCAGGGACGAGCAGATGCTAACCAATGGGTTACGAGCTACACTCTTTCGTACAGCCAAGATGGAGGACATTTCTTATCCTACAAGAATAAGCACGTAAGTGTAAAATAACAAACAAATCCTTTCAAAGTTCGCTGCTGATACAAACCTATGGTATCAAGTCAATTTCATGTAATTTTGGTTCGAGTTGGCTGCCAATTAACTTCGTGCGTTACATCTTGTTCAGGTCTTTGGTGGAAACAGAGACCGAAATACGCCTGCTGTTCACGGTCTTGTGCCTAGTATCAAAGCTCGCTTCATTCGAATCAATATCAAATCTTGGCATGGACATGTGTCGATGAGAACAGAGTTCTACGGATGCAAAGCAGGTAAGAGAAATCGAAGCAAAACCTTCATAGTTGAGCCCGAATAGTCGGCCTAGTTGGTATAGGTGCCAGTCTGTCGTGCGGGAGCCCCGGTTCATATCGGCGCCGGACCTTCACTCAGAGTCTTAAAATAACTGAAAAGGTGCTGCCTTTGCTTTAACATCTACAAACGGTTAGACCTTGCGTCTTTTTGGATAAGGACGTTAAACCGTAGGCCCTCGGAGTCCAATAACTGGGTTGTAAAACCTGTTTGGTTCTCCGACTGCCCAATAGTAGTGAAGCTAAACAAATAAAAACATCTAAAATTAAAATTTGACCCATACATATCCCCCTTAGACACATATTACTGCTTTTTGAAATAAATTTTGCAGAGAATTTACTAAGACAAAATGCCTATTTTAGTGCCAAAGCTACGAAACTTTTTAAGCTTACGATGTCGCATGACTTGAAAGGCGGAACATCAATCTCGCTTTCCCGATAAAAATTTAAATGATCATGGCGAAGTTTGTGTCGCTGGTGGCCCACTGTTTGAGCAAAAATACTCTCAAATTATCTGTAAACGCAGGTATAGAGTAGCTAATGAAGTCCTTTCAAACCATGTGACGTCATAAATCATCGTCGTGTAATTTGAGTTTATTCCCACTGAATGCACTTTTTAGAAAGCTTATTTTGGGAATTAAAATAGTCATGTAAGTTTTTTTATCCATTTACAGTCAACAGAAGTGTTGGAGGACCCCTTGGAGAGCTTTCTATGAAATATGAATTGCAGAACCTTTTAAGAAAATGGTCTATTTCTGTTTCTAACAAAATAGTTATTTATCAGATCTCAGAATCTTAAAGATTGGTTCTCTCTATGTACTAGCAAGGATTATTACAATTTGCTTATAACTTATCGTTGATTTGTGGTGATGTTTAATGCAATAGGACCCATACCACCTCCTAAATGTATGGCGGCCCTTGGAATGCAGAGCAAAGCAATTCCCGATAGAGACATCTCAGCTTCCTCTATTTGGAACGCCGGCCATCGCGCTTCCAATGCCAGGTTACATTTCCAGGCAGGTGGCGGTCGAACTGGTGCCTGGTCAGCAAAAGTTAACAACGTGCATCAGTTCCTTGAAGTGAAATTTGGCAAATGGGTGAAGATTAAGCGAATCTCCACTCAAGGTAGACAAGATGCCAACCAGTGGGTGAAGAAATATTATCTAACTTATAGCTACGACGGAGTCTGGTGGTATCGATATCTTGCCAATAAGGTACAGGCGACGTTTCCAGACCATTTTAATACTTTATATTAAATCAAGGCAGTTTTGATTAATTTTTGGAAATTGACAATAGATGTAAGTCAAAGGTCGAAAGCTTATAAACTGTGTAGTTTTAGATGGGTTGGAAAAAGTAATACTCTTCAACCAAAAGAAAAAGAGTGACGGTAAGACAGGAAATTTCGTCCCAGATTTGTCTCAGACTCCTTAAACTCGAATTGCCGCTTAAGGGACCCTGAAATTATTTTAAGTAATCAAGTACCCCTAGATATTTGGGTTTCGACTTTCAGGGGCTATATTAAAATTACAGTAAAATTATGAGGCAAATCCAAGGGAAAAACCAGTTTTGCTCGGCGGTTAAAGAAGGTTCGAGTTATGGGGGTCCACTTCGAACTTTGGAGGCTTCAGGTTACAGGGATAATATCTATGTGAGGCAAACCAAAAGCGATGTCAGTTTTGTTTTGATTTAGCGGGGAATTTGACTTATATAGGGTTTGAGTTATCGGGGTTTAACTGTTATGTTCATGACGATACGATAAGAGCTGTCTTGTTAGTATGGATAATTGCAAAGGGCCGAACAAGGTTAAAAATTAGTTTTAGGTGTTTTCGATTTTTTCCAAAATTTGGAAAATTTTAAAACACAACTGAAATTAATCTAAATTTTACGAGGAACCATTCCAATACATGTTTATGACATTGAGGGCAAAATTCTTCATTTTCGTGTTACCAACACAAAATAGCGTTGCTTAACTAAATTTCGATTACTCCAATACTTATTGCGTTTCTAAATCTTTGTAATCTCTGGAAATATTCGAAAGCATTCGGAAACGGTCCGAAAACGTTTTCAAGGCTTTTCTATGATTTAGATAACATTTTCGGAAAAACTTGGAAGGTTTTCGGAAATACTCGGAAACTGTCGAAAATCTTCGAAAATGGCTAGAAAACGTTTCTGTTGATGCATTTTTATGACTTTTTGTAAATTTTTGGAAAATCTACAGAAAACTTTGGGTTTATTCCAGCGCCAAGTCGGCGCCTAGCAATCTCGCCCGAATTAAGATATAATGCCTCCGTTGTTATCTAATCAAATTGAAATGAATTTGCCCTCTAAGTTATTCTGACATCAATTTTTTTTATGTTTCAGCAACTTGGTGGAAACGCCGATCGTTTTACCATCGTGAGTCACCTTCTGTCGCGACCAATAATTGCCCGCTACATACGAATCCATCCTACCTCATGGTATGGCCATATTTCCATGCGGGCCGAGTTCTATGGATGTACAAAAGGTATATATTTATTTTTAATGTAGCTCAGTTAGTTTTGAGAGATAATTGACGAGTAGCAAGCGCTTTTTGCTAGTCTCTAAATTAATTGATTGAGCAATTGAAGGCTGTTTAACAATTGGAATGACGTATCTTTTCCCCTCGATTGGCGGGGAGATCACGTGACATCTTTTTTCGCGCACTTCTTCTAAAGTTATTTAGTGTTGTCGTTGTCCGAAATTTACTGGAAAAAATGTCCAAAGTTTGAAGTCCGAGTATTTTCGTAAATAAAGTTCCATCATTGATGAGATAACGTTAGTTATATATCTGCAAAGAGCCTCGGCGATATTTGGTAAATTTGTAATTTATTAATATTTTACAATCAAACTCAAGGTTTTCCGATAGCTCAACCAAAACCGTAGATTTTCACTTAGCAAAACGAGGATTATGATTGGCTGATTCTTGTTCACGTGCTCCTGAACAAATGCAAATGCGCACTTCTTCTAAAGTATATTTAGCGTTGTCTTTGTCCGAAATTTACCTGCAAAAATTGTCCGAAACTTATGTCCGAAAGTTTGAAGCCCGAATATTTTCGTATATAAAATAAGTATCGTTCCATCATTAATGAGATAACGTTAGTCGTCTGCAAAGAGCTTCTGCGATAATTGGTGAATTCGTAATATATCAATATTTTACAATTAAACTCCAGGTTTTACGATACCTCAACCAAAATGTGTTGCGCCCCTTGGGATGGAAACAGGAACAATTAGCGACCGAGCCATCACTGCCTCAAGTTACTACAATGGTGCTCATAGGCCGGCCAATGGAAGGCTGAACTTCAAGGCTGGTAATGGGCGTACGGGGGCATGGTCCTCACTGCATAACGATCAGGGACAATGGTTCCAAGTTGATTTTGGTAGGACTATGGAGGTCCGTAGAGTCGCTACTCAAGGGCGAATGGACGCTAACCAGTGGGTAACTAGGTATACACTCTCCTACAGTCAAGATGGCGGGATTTTCGTTCCTTACAAGAACAAACAAGTGAGTAATAGAATTAAATTCGTTATGGCTGATTGGGTGTAACTATGAATTCAAAGAGGGAAGAAAATTAATTTTGATAACCAACTCTAGTCTAGTCTAGTCTTTTACCTCAAACGTTTTGCAAAAATATAAGTTTGTGTTGTTCATTAGTGTATAAACACAAATCTAGATAGCAACAAATGTATATTAATTCACAACAAACAAATGAATATAACATCGTGCATATGTACACAATAAAGAGCTGAATTTGATAAACCGATGCTCAATTATAACAGGCTCAATGAAAAGTTTTAAAATTCCGAACGTTTAAACGAACAAAAGTTGATCTTTTGTTTCCCGGGGGGACTCCCTTGAAAGTTGGGTAGGATGCTCGACGAACGGACTTGAAAATGACCCTAAAAAGTGCGCAAATATTAACATAGAGGCCTAGGTACCTATAAAAGACACAACTGCATTCAATCAACCATGGCTTTTGAAATCGATATTTTTATTGATAAGAACGAGAGTTTAAATAAACCGCCTTTTATTTTGTTTAAAAATCCGGCAGCTTTCGTTACTCGCCGTTTGTTGCTCAATAAGCCTTATTCGTGATGACGCAACAATAGTGTCTCCTGCACCAAAACGAGGCTTGGTAGTGATACCGTTTTGTATTATACTTTTTTTCATTTCAGCAGCTTGTACAGTTTATGTCTGTAATTAATTGTTTAAAGTTAGTTGCTACGTACAGCGTAATGAAAATTCCAGTGAACAAACATGACAGAACAGACGTTACGAGTTGTTGAGCAGTAAAAACAGTTAAGATTAATAGATCAAAAACTCCCGAAATCTTACAAAGCATTTCACCCCTAAAGGCCGGCGCACACTTGAGGTAAAGAGCTGAGCTGTTTGCTCGCGAGGCTGTTTGCTCAGCTTGTTCCGCACGTGTGCGGCAAAACTTTAGTGAGATTTTTTCCTCGCGAGCTCGAATCTTGCTAAAACAAACAGCCTCGCGAGCAAAACAGCTCAGCTCTTTACCTCAAGTATGCGCCGGCCTTTTACTTCACTTTGATGCACTTGTGACGCCATTATGCACAAAGGCCATAAGCAATGTAACAGACTGACAGTATAGCCTAACCAACTTATAGGTTAGCCCATCAAATTCCAGCACTTATGATAGTATACTAAGATATTGTATTTTGATACTTTTTCCCGTTTACTCATAGACACACTTCTGTTCTTACGGCATTCTAGAATACAGTCATTAGATTATCCTATTCTCTTTAGGTATTTGTCGGAAACAGCAACCGAAATACTATTGTTATTCACGGCCTGTACCCTCCAATCAAATCGCGGTTTATTCGAATCAATATAAAGGCTTGGAAAGGACACGTGTCAATGAGGGCCGAGTTCTACGGATGTGGCACAAGTGAGAGAAAAATAGATAATAATAAAAACTAATGATAATAATAATCATAATCATAATAATGATGATAATAATAATAATAATAATAATAATAATAATAATAATAATAATAACAACAATAATAATAAATAACCAAAGGCTTTCAACTAAAACCAAATCTATCTACAGTTGAACTCCACAAATTAAGAAGACAGAGAGACAAGGTTTCTGTTACTTCGAGTTTCGTGCTCACGCAATCATCAGACAGTGAGTGCGTGAGCACGAAACTCGGAGTAACAGAAACCTTGTCTCTCTGTCTTCTTAATTTGTATAGTCAGCTCTACACTTTTTATATGTATTGAGCACTTTTCCAACGGCGTTAGCCCTTTCATCACATGATTACAGTTGAACTCCTATAAATTGAATGCCAAGGGAAATTGAAATTACAGTCGAAACTTTTAAGACGGACACCCAGATAAGGCGAAAACGGACACCAATTCTCTGCTGTTTCTCACGCAATCACTTGAGTGTATTTTAAGTCTCTATAAGGCGGACGACACTCTAAGACGACAGTTGAGGCCAGTCCCGAAGGTTTCCGTCTGAGAGGGTTTTGACCGTACTTCGAAACTCCGATAACTTAAACCTTTTAGAACTCAACTTCTCTGCTAACCCATAACTTAACTTTTAGGGAAAAGGTCAAAACAATGGTTCTTCCTAGGAACCCAATTTAGGGGCTGGGGTTTTATGTGCCGCCACCCACCACCTTTTTTCAAAAAGCTGAATTTCA
>JAOBAT010057699.1:12908-26874 GCA_026413305.1 Hydrozoanthus tunicans | reverse complement strand
TATATGCCGCCACCCACCACCTCCCTCGACGAAATTGGGTTCCTTAAAAATACCATTGTTTTGACTTCTTCCCTAAGCAGTTCCATACTTTTGGTGCTGCACACTGGAAAGATCGATCACCGAGTGTGACAAGAGACTTAACGTTACAATGATTTATAAGTAAACCGCTACTAGATCTTAAGTTATAGCTGTTGCTTTTCTTTACGGAAACTATATACAGTGTAACGAACATTCCAGTGAATAAACTTAGTAGGACAGACATAGCGAACTGCTGAACAATAAAAGCAATTCAAAACTGATCCAAAACTCCCTCCCCCTTAGCATTTCACCACTAAACCTCACTTTGATGCACTTGTGACGTCATCGTGCAATAAAGGCATTGAAAAGAGGAAATACAGTTTTTGGGTAGTAAAACGATTGTATTTCTCTTCCAGGTGAAAGGTGCTGTTTTGCGACTTTGGATTCTCAAAGGCCATCAGATAGCTGGTGAATCAAATAACCCTACCCCCTCCCCTGTGTGTAAATTTGTCAATGTCCAGCTATGTGGAGTAGCGCCGGGAAGTGGAGTGAAAGGTAGCCATGCCACGGTGCTGCTTGAGAATCCCCGGGGCGAGTATCTCCTGTCAAGAGATCAGCTTCTGCAGCAAGTAAGAACAATATTTTTAGTGTTCCATTCTTCATGTCGTTTCTTTTTGACGATGTTTTAAAGCGAACTACTCCTGGAATTCCTGCAAAACTCCTGGAATTTTGAACTTTCCTTCAGGGCCCCGGAAAACTTGAATCTATGAAGAAACAGTTAATTTCATTGTTCTCTTGAAATATTCATGGAATTTTGTGGAAAATATTTCAACTCAATAACAAATACACACAAACCTACTGAAGCGTTTTGTCAGCTATTGTGCATTTTGTATTTGGACTAATTTCAGGACGTTCATTTTTTTGGATTTTTTTTCATCAACGTCTAACTTCTCCTTACATAACACGTTTATAACTTTACTATTTTCAGGGGAAATAATTGGAAATGAAGATATCAAAAAATACAACAGTTACTCATTTCTTGTAATCCTTAGGCGAGGCTGAACGTTAAATTGAAGTAACTTGTTTCGTTATTATAGATTAAAGTTGTGTTCGGAATGCAAGGACGAAAACTTGCGCTCTCCCTGTCTCCATCGTGCGACTCGGGTGAGTAAAAAAATGAAAAAGTCTTTGCTTTGCACTTGTGATTTGTAGTGGCTAACAGCTCGATGCAAGACAGTTCATCCCAACGTTTTTTGTTATACTGTTAAAGTTTACGGAAGACAACTCGCGGCACTTAAACACATACGTGGTTGTTGCGTTATAACGCGTTATCTTATTGTTGTATACCTGTCTCACACTTTTCTGCTTTGATTCTTTAAGACTCCTTTCTTCCATTTACAAGTAGGAGTAACGCTATAAAAACAAAAATTATCATAGTATTTATCAACTGTATCACCCTCTCGTAAGGCGAAATGTATAAATACTATCGCATTCTATTCAAAAGATAAGTGTCCAAAAATATACATGTAACGCGTGAACATGAAAAAAATTCCCCTGCCGTTTGTCAAGAAACTACCCTATTAATTAACAATTATTCCAAGAGCGCGCGTTGGATACGAGTTGGCTATAAATCATCTCATATGCAACAAGCGCGAATGGAATAATTGTTTTATTGAATTTAATTAGTTTTCTAAACTCTTCCATACTTAAAAATAACAGTTAATTTTTATTCAGAACCTATTTTTTGGGTTTGCAAATACTACAGCCAGTTTCCATATTTGTTGAACTCCGAATATGAGCTGATAACCAAGATTGAATGAACCAATCAGAACGCGAGAATCGCAATATTCGAGGTTGAAAATTTAATAATTGGCTTTAGTTTCGCACTAGTTTCGCGCTATATTTCTATGCTTATTTTTTTTCATTAACCTCACACATAATAAGATAGCACTTCGAGTTCAGTTGAAATGATAAACTAGAAGATTGAATCGAGCGAAAATAGTGTCCACACGAAATGCCATAAGCCTAGTTTTCTCACGGATTTGCGCAGCCCCGTATTATCAGTGTTTTTTTTGTTTTCAAAACTAGTTTCTCCCCGTTTAATGTTAAATTCTTAATTCACCCTTTAATTGACTAAGTCAATGAACACAGGCGCTTAAAGCATTTTTGAAGAAGTTGGATTCAATTTTTGCAACATTCCAATCCTGTTATATTCACTAGACCCTTTTCCTGTTAAATGGCTACATATGCAGACTGGGTATCTTTTGAATGATTAATATTTTTCAGTATCAGAACAAAAGGTGCGACCTTCATCGTGAGAGACTAAACCTTGTTTACTGAAATTCTGATTACCAGGATACCAAAAACAAAAAAAAATCATTAGCTCACGAGTTTTCATTAAACCGATTTTTTTGTATCATTTCAGAGTTGAATGTTGACATACAGAAGCTCAGTGGATCAACTCTTTATGCTTACGTCAAGAAAAAGTGAAAAGTTAGTCATCGTGTGATGTGTGGTTTTCGCGCAGTTGCAGTTGCGTGGTATAGTAGTCATGACGATAACTATTGTGTGACATAGTCGTGGCTGTGACTAATGCGTGACATAGTGGTCGTGAATGTAACTATTGTGTTACATAGTAATCATGACTGTAATTGTTACGCGTGACATAATTGAAATGACTGTAACTATTGTACGAACGTTTTAATTTCATGCATAGCACTTTGTAGTCACGACTAAGCTATTGCCTTACACTGCCTAACACTGGTATGGCATCGCAATAGTTTTGACTAGGGTATTGCTCGACAAAGTCAATATTTATAATTTCTTCAGAGTCCGTGACCCTGCAGAAAAGACGTTGAGCACATGAAATTCAATAAAGTACAGGCTCTCCTGTTTTAGTGCATAATTAAGTCTTTACTCTTCTTGAGCAGTCGAAACCCAACAGGTTTTATAATTATAAGACTTCGAGTGCTTACAGTTTAACGTCCTTATTCGCGAAGACGCGAGAGTCTAGCCGTTAAGGCCGGCGCGCACTTGAGGTAAAGAGCTGAGCTGTTTGCTCGCGAGGCTGTTTGCTCAACTTGTTCCGCACGTGTGCGGCAAAATTGTAGTGAGATTTTTGCCTCGCGAGGCAAAAATCTCACTATAATTTTGAAGAGAAAATGGGGAACCCATATACTAGTTAAACATGTCGATTGTTTTCAAAACGCTTGGGTACCTTAATTTACCCTTTTTACAATTTGAACACAAATCGCCTTAATTCATTTACGTGTGTGTAGATGAGTCGTGAATTCTTAATGTTCAATAACCAATCTTTTATTAAACTGGATTTCACCAACAAAGCTTACGTTCTCGGTATTTTCGAAGTGAAATCTAAAATAATTATTATTTTCACAATTTACATAGAAAAGTGCGGCAGCATCAAAAACGTACTAATCATTTACTTTTTATGAACGGCTTGCGCCTGCGCAAAAGTAGTAACAGGATCAAGACTTGGGTTTCTACGTGCAGATCCTCGCTTCGCACTACGCATGCACTTTCCAGCCCCCCTATTTGTTCCAGCCTGACCGGAAATTGCGTGATTCTTTGCCGTGCGATTGCCTTTCTCAGACCGGTTATCCGTTGCCCCAGGCAAGGCTAGGCCTTGGGAGTCTTGTAGCATGGTGTTAGATGACCTGTATCGGACCAGCTGTTGCCTTAGAACTACGGGTGTTTTCGGGTTCATATCAACCGAATCTAGATCTTTGTATGGCAAAGATGAATACACCACCACTTGGTTATGGTTGTATTTTAGTCTTGGAAGCGGAGGCAGCAGGCGATGTCGTGTCTTGGGCTTGTAGCATTTCCCAAGGACGTTCTTGAGTGAGCTGTCGATCGACTTGAGGTACAACTCGGCCTCACGGTCGAGATCATTCTCTTGTTCGTGTTTTAGGCTAGCTTTTCTCCCTTTGGTCAAAGCAGTGATCCGCATTATGTGCTTGGCAAGTCTAAGGAAATAGAAACATGGGATTATTCTTGAGTACACAAAAGTGTGATCCCGTGTGTAACCGGTTTTAACAACCAGGGATTGGTTTTTTAAAGGCTTGTTGACTTTAACAGTATTTTCTTCTCTTCGGAAAAGTCTACGTTTCTTATAAAACAAAGCGTTAACATTTTCCAAAAAATTCAATTCCAAAACTACATTTTAAAATCTGTCTCTCTAAGGTTGGAAACAAGTATTTAACCCCGGGTAAGTGATAATTGGTTTAATGATAATCGGTTAGTGTTTGCAAGTATGAATAGTTGTTGAACCGTTTTTATCTGATAACATCTTTCAGAATTATCCGTTTTATGGTGTAAGATAAACCTAACGTTTTACACGTAAAATCTTTTAAGTTTTAAAAAACTTACTTTTAGGATACTCTGGGGGTTGCCTTTTCTTTTCTATGTGATTTAATTCGCTAATTTTTCCGAATTTTTAAGTATTTGATAAATGCCTTTTCTCCAATTTGCTCCTTTGCCAAGCTACTTGTCTTTGTATACTTTTTAGTTTTTTTCTTGTCCACTTGTTTTGTTTGTTTTGTTTTTTTTTGGGGGGGGGGTCTTTGGTTTTTCAAAACTTCGCATTCCATTTAGGAATCTCCAGCCCGTATGGAACAATACTTAAACTATGCTCATTCTGCGCATCATAAAAATACTGTGGACAAGAACACAGCGGTAACCGAAAGCTTGATTTTTGTTAACCTTTGCTTACAGTCAGGTCAAAGTTTGATCATCTTCAGTTAGTCTCACTGAATTGACGATTCTCATAAGAAATTAAAATGTTAAAAGAAAACGCTTCGAGGCTTCAGCTGTAGTTATTATTACTCGCGGCCGTCCGAGTTGTAAATTCACCTGGGTTTATCATTTGTGTGATTTTTTTTGCAGTCATGCGCGTTCGGTAGGTTTTGGACTCACGTGACCCAGATTGCAGCGCCCACGAGGTCTCTGGTTTTGAAGGAAAGGCGAAAGTGTTTGAATGAAGTTGTGTGGACATATTTCGACTGTTTTCTGTGCATCGTTTCCCTCGCTACTTTCAGAACGCACAAAAGAGACGAACAAAAGTGCCCTAATTTTGTCAGATTATTTCGTGTTGTATGAAGGCTATACCTGTAGCCTCTTGTTATATAAAGGATCTCGATCGTCCGCGATTGCTAGCTGAAAAGTTACATACTTAAAAAAAGTTTCTTTTTCAAATTTTGATGGTATCTTTCATTAATTAACACTTATTATACTTCAATTGAGGTGGATAGTTTGCGCCGAAGGCGCAAGGTAGATATTCATTGAGTCGCTATCCACCGAAAATAAAGTAGAATAAGTGTTTTAGAATAGATGCGAAGCAACAAATTTCCTTTCAAGAAGCAAAAGGTTTTTAAGAAAAAAAACTTATCACTTGAATCAATGAGCGTTGCGAGACTCGCGTATGAGCAGCTTAACATACAACGAACATGTTTTGACAGTTTGTCAAGGCTACAAAATGTCGAAGAACAGAATTTCTCAGGCTGTTTTAAACATCCCTTGTTTTTAAAGCAAACTTTTTCAGTACCGTGATCCGAAACTGTCGCAAAGCGACCACTTCCGTCCTCCATTTTGTTTCGGTCTTATTATCTACTAATATTATCTCACACTACTATTTCTAAACCAATCAAATCGCGCGTAGCCGAGCTGGTGTATACTACAACCTGTTATTACCTCCAGCGTGGCACAGCGGAAGACTGTAGTGTCTTGAGTGTGTTGGCCGACGCCACTCGGTGAATATCGTGAGGTAACCTCTTCGGTCCCTTCAGTGCCTTCTCGATATCCCACATTGCTTTCTGTCCGAATGTCCCTGGAATGAATTGCGTTGAGTGGTTATTTCTCATGTTTGCAACTCGGTAATTATTTTGTCGAGCAAAACGTGAGAAACGTCTCGCTAGCTTGTAAAGATGAAGACAAAAGCTGACCTTGCATAAAAAAGCCTATAGAATTACACGACACTCTTAGAAAGGTTATTTTAAACTGTCAACAAAGACTTCTCCCGGGACTTTAGTAAGCTAAACTTACAGACACCAGTTTCGTTTGCGGGCTAATCCGCTCAAAGAGGACGCTTAGTACCAAACGCTTCCCCCGACTTAATGAACATGGAATATATTTTTTGACTTGTGAAAGAGAGCTTTTTGGCAACGGGAAACTATACTCGTATTCGATTAAGGCAGTAATTGTAATTTCATGCATGCACAATCACAGCAACTCGCATTGGATCTAATTACTTGAAAAAGCCATCTCAATACCGAAATGTTGAGAAAATGCGAGCATGATATCTTCGCAAACCAAAAGATTTTTTAATAGTGAAAACTACCTATGTATCGGCCGTTATGAGTCCACAGGCGGACCGAGCAGTCGTGTGAAGCCGAGATAATCATAAGCTGCAGCGGATGTTCTACAAAGTCTAAACTTGAGATTGGCATCAGGTGCGCTCTGAAGGACACCAGAAGGGGCGGCGGCTCAGAATTGATCACATGCTGAGCGAGTGAGTTCTGCTTCTGTTTAAGAGCTGCGGTAACCTGGGCAACAGAAATCTTGATTCCAGGGATGAAATCTTTCCTGCGAATCGTTCGAGCTCTGTCTTTACTCATCGGTTTGGCGTTTTTTTCTTTCTTTTCTTTTTCAATACAGTAGGAAGAGATGTCCCAAACCTTAAGGAGATGATGTTGCGTGTTAGTATTTACCGAAGCCACCGATGTCCATTTTCGCAAGCTCTGATTGGCTCCCGTAACTCGTGATATCCAAGACTATTAGTTCGTATCAAAGATTTGGATTTCAATTTTCTTTGGTGCGATTATCACCATATTTGTGCTACCTTAATCGGAACATCCATAATTGGGCAAATCGATAGCTGACTGAACAAAGGGCAAGAGATTGTGAAAATTTGCATATTCCTCGATTTTTTCTTTTTTGATCTGCTTATTGTCCAAAACGCGGTCGCGTAAACTAACAAAATATTTCCTCTCGGGATGGGGGTAACACTTTTTGTTGACACATTCAAAAATAACCCAGGGAGCTGGGAATGTTGGGGTTTCGCTCTCAGCTGATCATTTATCATTGATTGGCAATTCCATTGAATTTGAAAGTTAGAACCAGAACAATGGCGACTATTTGATACGTGCTTTTGAAACGGTATTCAAAGTGGCGTCGTGTATACCGTAAAAAAGTTAGATTGTATTGTTTCCTTGAATATAAAGATATGGTTATGGCTTTGTGGATGCTGAAGCATTGAAGCTATACTTCTGATTGGATGTGGATTACTTATTCCCTGTCTGTTTTAAACGCCTGTACAATCTACTTCATTCCAACCTTAATATAGCCCATCTTGTCTCCTGTTGCAAGTACGCAGCTATCGGAAGTGGCAGCCATCGCCAAAACCGACTCACCCTCCCCATGGGCGGCGACAAACTGGCCAAGCAACCCGCCTCCAAATATACTCCAAGCTCGAACCCAGCCTCCCGAGCCGTTCGTTAGCAAAGTGGCTGTTTCTCGTTCGAGACTGCGATTCTGCAAAAAGAGAACCTGAAACAGAGTTTTAAATGCTTTTTAGCTAAATACGTAAACATTATGACTGCTTAATATTTAAACAAAGAGAATCCGTTTTTTACTCATTTTCGGACAAGTGCGAAGGGAGAAACTCAGACTTGTGCAAAATTACGAGAACCCAATTTAAGCAGGGTCGTATAAACATTTTAACCGCCCCCCCCTCGTCAACACCCCTTTCATCCTATCATCTAACCCTCCTCCAAAATTAAAGCTCCCAAACTCAGTCTGAAGCCCCGCAATCTAAGACAGCTAGATGCTCTCCAAGTCTAAGAGCTTTTACTGGGCTACGTTTTGTTTCAGTAGCCTGGGTTCTAAACTAACTGATTCAATAATTAAGATCATTTGCGAAGACAGAATATGCTTTTAACGTTTTAAGATTTTTTCTTCAGTTCTTCACAATGATCGAGCAAGAAATGGACTTTACTGGTCCAGAATCCAAAACATGTGTTCGAGCTGGTCCCGCAAGGAATTGTGGGATCGAATTTTTGTCTGTTCGACATCGACGACGACGGTAAAACAGATCGATCCGTCGACTGAACTTACCATGAGTAGCCAAGTAAAGGGGGAAGAAGAATATACAAACAAAATTAAGAATGGTCTCAATGCACATACACACATGAAAGTATCAACATCATACGTAATTCAACATATAAATATGCGCAGTCTCAAGTCACCTTATCCACAACGGAATCATGATCGGTATCAGTGACTTTCACGTCAGCTACGATGCCGGAAATACTAGGAATGTAAAACCGCTGACTTGTTGTAGATTTAGAATCTTGTTTGAAGGTGAGCCTGCGATCCCTTTGACTTTGCCCCAAGGCCATCTTCCATCGCCGTAGTTGAGCGTTGTCCATTTCACCCGAGATTGGTTGGCGCCGAGCGGCTTTGATGAACTTATGGACGTTCTCAAGAACTGAAACAAGAAGACGTTGGCAATAAGATAGTGTGGAAACAACAATAACAGCACTAACAGTAACAAAACAAAATAATAACAATAAAAATACCTTTGAAAAAATTTGATAACATATAGATGTTAAACCATGGTAAGAACAATATCAATGGTTTTAACAATAATGATGTATGAAAACGACGTCAACTTTTGATCATCTGTACATTTGCTATTTGCAATTGGAAGTTTGATTGTTTCTGTATATTTTACGATCCCACATTCAAACAGATTTAGGGTGTAGGCCTGAACATGCAATTGTTTGTTTCAGGCTCGTTTGGAATTCGGCTATAAACATTGATTCTAAAATTCGTCTGACTCCGAAAGGGTTAGCAGTTGTGAAAACGTTTCAGTAGAAACGGAAGGTGGTTTAGATTCTGTGGGAGGTGTCGTGTGGGCACTGATTTCCGGTTTTGCACTCTCCCCAACATTCCCCAGTACATGTTTTGGTAAACAACGTAACTAAGTTGGATGTTTTTTTTTTTCAGGTGGATCATAGATTTTAGTCTCTTCTAATTCTAATACTCTTCTTAGTTTTCTTGTAATTTCCCCGAGTGAAACATTTAGGTTTTGTTGTTCGTTGGCCGTGCTATACGGAATACTAATGTTGAGTGTGCGGCAGTCATCGAGCCAGTTTACAGGATGATTGGCTCCTAGGAATTTTCAAATTGACAAATAGACTACCAGTCCCCATTGGCTGGAAAACAGCTCGAAACTGTAGTTACCTTGCAGTTTTTAAAAGTGTAGTGTAACGTGCAGTTGTCAAGCCGACTGGATGCTGGCACTAACATCTAACATATGGAAGCACTTCTATGAAACGATAATTTGTTCCGGGCGGAATATCCTATATCCCTAAATGTCCGATTAATTTGACCGCTAGTAAAAGAAAAGAAACTGTTTCCCAAGTCTCCGATCAAGAAAAGTGGTTACAACGGGATTCATTGTTACAAACCTGCATTGTTTTGTGATACTTTTCGCTTCAGCTCCAGCGGTATTACTGGTCGTGCTTGCATGCTTCCCGCGTAATCATTGGCGTTCAGTACACAAGACACGTGACCGGTCTCCAGGCTCCATATCTTTATCTCGCCGTCATAACTTGAGGAGGCTACAATACGGCTTGGTTGGTGTAGGTCGATTGACAAAATGTCATCTTTATGGAAATTTGGCCACACTCTTGGTTCTCCTTCCTCCTCATCTCGTGAGTCCCTATGCGCATGTGACATAACCGTGTTACAGGAGTTCAGTAACATAAATTAGCCAACTTAAGTCACCTTACTGTGCCGACCAAACTGGTGGCCTAAAAAGGTTCAAAAACAAACTAGACGCTTAAATCAATTAAAAGAAGAAAGGAAAGAAAGAAGGAAGAGATGAAAAAAGAATGAAGTGTTATAGACGAACGAACTAAGGGGTTAAAAGAAGAAAAGAAGAAAGTTAAGATGGAAGGAAGGACGGGTGAAGGGATTGAGATGGAGGGAAGAAAGAAAGAATAACAAATGAGAGAAGAAAGGATCTAAAGAAGGAAATAAGATGGAAAGAGGGATGGAGAGAAAGAAAGAAGGAAGGAAGGAGTGAAAAAAAGGTAGAAAAGAAAAAAAGAACGAACGGAAGTAAAGAAGGAAGGAAGAAAAGAAGAAAGAAAGAAAGAGAGAAAGAAGAAGAAAGGGAGGAAGAAAGAAAGGGAGGGGAAAAGCGTCTTGACAAACAAAAAAGGAATGCAATAGTTGGCAGAAGTAAAGATTCAGAACTCAAAAATGGAAGTTTAGGTTTTCGCAAACATTTCAGACAAACAGGTAAAGATATACTATTTTAACCATTGATGCCTTCAGAACTTCTATCAATGTTTTAAGCATATTTCTTTATATCTCGCCCTTGCGCCATTTGATGAGTCAATTTCTAAAATTTTGATTTGGCTTAACCACGACATTCAATGGCTCCATTAAACTATGGTGCCGATATACAATAATTCTAAACAAATTATCAAAATTGGTGTAAAATTTTGAATTTCTCAACGTTAATATACTAATTCGAAGCATAATTTTAAAACTGACCTTTTTTTAAATTTCTAACATGATACTTTAACTGATATACATTCAGGCTAGCGACTTTTTAACTTTCGATAACCGTTGAAACAATTATCGCGTTTTCCAGACTAACTTACTTGTAGACGGTGACTTTTTTGCTCCATCCAACAGTCACGATTTTCTGCTTGTGGCATAAAATTCCTGTGATCTGGAAAATGGTAAAACTTGAGGTCATCAGAGTCTGTAAATTAACTTTACTCGGAAGTGCTTATATAGATTGAGTTTTACCAGTCGGCATATATAAAAAGGACGCGAACAAAATGAATTTTACCTTTTTCACATGGAGATGAACTTCGTATATTCGCGCCAACGTGTACTTTTCTTTTTATTATATAGATGCGAGTGTTCGTTTGCGCCGAAATGAGCGGGAAAAACAAAGAAATGACGTCAGTGATATCTTCACTAGTGAGGATATGGAAAATAAGTCACTCGTATCCCGGATGAAGTTTTGTATGAAGTCTACAAGTGCCGTATTTTACAATAAAACACTCGTATCTGTATAACAAACACCAATATTTACCTGCTGTTTGGTGATAAAGTATTAGACGAAGTAGCATCAAGTTTGTATTTATCACTAGTACTTCTCATTATAGAAATACAAAACTCGCTCACTTGCTCTGTTCAGTAATAGAACACGCGTAAACTTTTTAGTTCACGAAAGAAGTGCTTTTTCTCGCACTTCTTTAGTGATTTAAAAGTTCACAAGAGTTTCTATCAGTGAACAGAGCAAGTAAGCGAGTTTTACATTTCCTTTTTAAAATAAGGCACACAAACAGCCGATAAATCTCCGTGATGACATATGCAGACACACTCTATTCATATTAGAGTGCTTCACCACAGCCAACCAGAACGCGCGTTATATTTCCTTCATTTTATAACACTTATTATTGTTACTATAGTTTCTACTACTTTGTTTATTCGTTGTTACTTTTATTACTTTTGTTAATATCATTACTATAATTATTTCTCGTATCAGTTATTGTCCAATTACGAAGATAATAGCAACTGATTTAGTTAAAGCGATGTTGAACACCAAAATTTTAAAAATGATAAAATAGGTTCCTTATATAATGTAGAGGGTATATAAAAGTGCCAACAAGGTTCAAGATAATTCCTAAGTTAAAAGTTGATGTAAAACGACTTGCAAAGTCGAAAACATAAGGTTTACCTGAAGGTGACTTTTTGAGTCGAAAACGTTTGTTTTACATCAGCTTTTAACTTAAGTATCAATTTTGATATTTTTATATAACGTTATTACTGCAATGTTTGTATATGTAATTATTGTCATGTTCTTTTTTGTAAATCTTGTGTACAAAAAAAAGAAGTATCAATTCATCGCACTTCTAACCGTTAGTTCTTGTAAACGTCTTGCATATGTCTCATTTTCTCTGGACTAAAATAACGGCAAAACAACTTCTACAGCTACATTATTTTCTTACACCATTTCATTTTAGTAGCTTAAACAGCCGTTGAACACTGTTCAAAGTATCAGCGGGCTCACCTCAGTATCGTCTGTACTTTCCAGCTCACTGAGGCACTGGCCGTTGTTGAAGTTCCACGTCTTAACAGTGCCGTCACGTGATCCTGTGACCAAGCGGCGCTTACTCTGGTCAAAACTCATGGCGGTTATCTCGGAGCTCTCGTGTGCGTTAGCAAACTGAATAATTTTCTCTCCTGTTTCTAGGTTCCACACACACACCACCGAGTCATGACACGCGCTGACAACCTATTGCAATGTCAAGGGACGAAATAACTTCGTTTTTTCAGACAAAGATAACGAAACCAAACTCTTCATTTCCACTTGACGTCACGGCTAACTATGCTTTAGTTCTTAACCGGAAACGATCATAATAATCACAAAATATTCTTGGGCTTAAATGGAGTGTCTTTGTTCAATGCAAACCCAGGGTTTAGCAGACAAAAGTTACTGATAGCGATTGGTTTACATAGGTGACAAGACAAGTCTGTTCAGTACCCGAACGCCTTTATCACTTTCTTTTTACCCTTACCCTATCGATCTGGGTTTTTTTTTCTAACTCCACGAGAGAATTGGTACTAAAAACTGCTGTTACGAAAACAAAGATCTCGAAAACGAAGATTAAGAAAATGAATGTAAAAACTTATTACAAAAACGAAGATTTTACATTTATATTCCAGCAAGGAAAGTTTATACCCACTTTTATAATGGTGTTACTGTCAGCTATTCAGTATTTTAATTTCTAACGAGGGTCTTCGTTTTGAGATTTTCGTAACACTCGTCTATAAAACAATATTTCTGACACTTGAGCCTTGTGAAATTGGTTGAAATAGTATAGTAGTATAACAAATTAACCAGCTTGAGGCCGTTGCTGGCCTAAATGCCCAAGCATCTATGTAGTTGTAATGTGTTGTGAATTTAGTTTTGATGAGTCTGTTAACGTTTGGGTAGTGTAGGCAAAGTCAAGTGTTTCCATCACCTGCTCATCATTAAAAATAGAATAGTTTGACCGACTGTCACACCTTGTACCAAGGTCGCTCCATTTTCTGGTGTCTCTCGTGAAGGGAAAGAGAATGACATTTGGAACAAGGATGAGACGGTTTGACTGAAGACACCAGCAAGACGGCTCACCTGGTTGAATAAGTTGTTATAAAGTGCAGCACAGACTGGTTTGGCATGACTTGTGATCTCGTGTTCTTCCGTCGGCTCTTCGCTCTTTCCTTCTAGCACCATGAACTGGAGGGAGGAAGATAGCGAGTGATAGCATTGACAATAACGATGTCGATTGGGATGGCAATGACGATGTCAATGGTTATATGACAATCGCGTTGGCGACTACGACAGACTGTGACGGAATAACAATAGCAGTGGTAATGGCGATCGAGAAGGCAACAGCAATAGTCATGAGGTGATGGCGATGGAAAAGGCAATTGTAATGGTGATGATGGTGATGGTGAAGATGAAGTGACTGCGGTGGAAATGGCAACCGTAATGGCGATGTGAATGGCGATAGCAATTGCAATGGCAACAGCAATGGTATAATCGCGATGAATTAAGTGATGGCTATGGTGATCGTGATGGTGATAAAGTTGGTCATTGCGATGCTGATGGCGATAGCAATGGTGACGATGATGGCAATGAGATGTTTGTGGCGACGGTGATGGGGCGATTGTGATTGCAATGGAATTGGTTGTTGCAATGGCGATGGGGTGATGGTGTTGGCGTGTGACCTTACGAATGTGATAACAGTAATAGTAACAACAATGAAACCAATGCTATAAACCCAATACAAATTCACTGGCTTCGCTTGATATCGACAGCAGGAAAAAAAGAAAATGTTTCAGTTACAGTTTA
>JAOBAT010057699.1:0-12808 GCA_026413305.1 Hydrozoanthus tunicans | reverse complement strand
TTTAGAAGATATTGAAAGAAACCATTACAGAGGCATTGTGTACCTGATTAGTGCCCACGAGAATCGAATGTGTCTTGTGACTGTAATACATGCAAGAGATGACATGAGGACCTGGTAACAAGGAGCGATTGGGTATGGTCTGGACACAACACAGGTCTCTCATGTCCCAGATCTTGATGACCTGTGAAAACAAAAACCAATTCATGGTATAACAATTACTGGGCCGAGCTGTTCAGGGTAGAGCTGATTGCTCTTTTCGTTTGTACAAATAAACAGATAAGGCCACTTAAAAAAGTATCCCGGTTTATCAAAGTTATTGTAAAAAAAATTCAGTTAGGGGGGCTGTTAGCTTGCCTGGTCGGTTTAGGAGTAAATCTACACGGGTAACTACCATCCTAAGTTTTGATATGGGCCATATTACTATTAATCTGTTACACGTGTATATTTTTAAAACTGCTTCACTTCTTGACAAATTGCTGCCAGCCGAATGGCTTGTCACTCTGTTTGTTGTTTCGCAAAAGGGAAAACATTTCTCTATTTTTCCCCGTATATTTCTCATATTAAAAAAACAAAAAAATCAGTGCGCACGCTGATAATATATAATAAACCGAGATATTTCTTTAAATGGTGACACGGAGCCTAAGGACGAGTCCTTCTTTAAGGATCCGATAAAAAAATAACTATACGTACAGTTGAACCCCGATATCTCGAACCCTTGCTATCTTGAATTCCCCTGCTAGCTCGAGGCAGAACTGATTTTCCCATATGATAATTAGAATTTCAACCCATACAACTCGAAGCCTCGAAAAACAGAAGTGTTTCCGTGGGCAATTCGAGTTACCGGGTTCAACTGTAATTTAAAAAATTGTCTGAAAAAAGAAAACCAAGTGAAAAAATTTATTTACCTTGTCTTGAGCAGCGCTGATAATCTCCCCAACGTCACTGTTTACAATGATATGAGTAACAGCCGAGCCATGCCCCTTCAACAACTACAGACACGAAAAAATTAAGCTGATTTAAAATCTGTTGAAAAGACTTATAACCACGATGAATGGCAGGTAAAACGATGATCGAAATTTAAGATGAACACTAAACCTTTATCTGGCAAGGTTCAAGTTAACTATCCATCTAAAGTTGTTTACTACATATCAGAACTCAGTTAAATATTTTCTTGAGGCCATAGGCATACGTGACCCATTTCCGTGTTGTCGTTAGCGGATGAGAGTCTCTAATTCCCCCTGGACAGGATATTAATCCGTCGCGGGTTAGTTGCCAGCAGGATCTGGTAGTCACTTATACTGGAACTACTCGGATAAAATGTCTTGTTCGAAGGCCACAATACAATGGTCCGACCGGGCCTAAACCTTGTGACCTTATTATTGCGAGTTGAACATGATAACCGCTCAACTACTGCGCGATCAAAATAATGAAAAAATGAACACATCAGAATCATTCAAATAATAAATGGGTGAAATACTCACTGACGTAGGTTTGTTTGTTACATAAGGGTTCCACAAACGAACGAAATGATCCATACTTCCTGTCACTAGCAAAGAAAGGCAAAAAGTATCATGTTTATATTTATTTAGCAGTAAAACAGCTTTACTGCTAAGTGCATGAGTAAAATATTGTTGAACCTTGATATTTTACCTCTTGTAGGAGGAATACGACTAAATTATCTAATCTTGTGTAAAAGCTATGGTTTTGATTGTTTAAAGTGAGAGTGTATCTTTAAAACTGATAGAGAGGCGCCACTACTCATGAGCACGAGTAGTCGGGAAATCCAATCGGTTATACAACTATCTCATTAAAGTAAACGCGCAGGTTTCATCGTCTGCAGATGTAAGAGCAAAGGCAGCACCATCTCCTTAGTTGATTCAAGACCCTGTAGTGAATTTCCGGCTGGGATTTGAACCCGGGCCTCCCGTACAACAGACTAGCGCCGTTACTAACTGGGTTATAACCATGCGGCGGTAATTGCCAGGAATAAGAAACTGCATTGTTGTTACACTTACTGCCTAAGCAAAAAGAATATCAGTAAAGCTTTAGAATAACCAAAAAGCTATCAATTAAAGATGAAAGAAAAAAGATTCCCTACCTATAACATTCCATTCCTTGCAATAGTCAAATGAGATAATACCCTTGCGAAGACAAAAGACCGAACTCCTAACAGAACGTGTAAGAGAGAAATATTAATAAGTCACACTAAAGGAGAGTGTTGTATGAAAACAGAAGGCTTCTGTCAGTTTCTCAAACGTAAACTTTCTACAAACTTAGCAAAAGTAATGAATCGAGTAAGTAAGTAAATGTTGATACAAAAGCCCACGTTAGATTAGTTATAACATACAGGTGTTACAAAACACGGTAACATCCAAAAGAAGGAAAGCCTGACATGACTTCAAAACCCTTTTTGGTTGCACCAGATTTTGCTTTTAACTAAGAAACCTTTTCGTAGATATAGAAGATATTACCTGTTGACGCAAACATATGAAGTTTATCTTGGTGTGGAAAAAAAGAAACATTTTTTCCGCGAGTTTCAGTTTCAGTTTGATAGTGCCAAATAGTAGACTAATCCAGGTATGGGTGATCAGCGGGCATCAGATTACGATACGTGACCTAAAACGGTCTACAGACTTTGATTCGACGGCCGTTGATGATAAGTTATTCCATACTGGAATTGTTCTTACGAAAAAAGAGCATTAATATGCGTTAACTGATGATTGCAATTGCCTATAGTTGTATATATGATGAAGGCGCTGAGATCTATAATATTGTACAATGTCTTCAGGGAACGAGAGGAGATAAACTTCATATCTTCACGCCAACGCGTAATTATTCTTTTTATATAAAGATGAACGTTTAAAAATGCAGAAACAAGCGGGAAAAACAAAGAAATGGCGTCACACGACATCTTCACTAGTGAGGATATGGAAAACATGTCACATGTATCCCGAATGTAGTCTTGTAAGAAATATTTTACAGTAAAACACACATATCTATTATAATAACAAGCGTAACGTTGTGAAAACAATAATTAGCAAAATATATAATTTATGCTTACGTCTTTTTTCTGTCAACATCTCCTAAATACATCGACCGGTTGGTGGCAGTTGCGCAAGAGATAAAGCATTGCAAACTGGGATAATACTTCACCTTTCGTACCCAGTCTTCATGCAGACCCTGCAAAAATCAACAGAATACATCAGCTCGACAACGCGTGATTTGGTTGGCTTAGGAATATAGTTTCTAAATAAAATTGGCAATAATACCGAAGCAAAATGGCGGACGGAAGTAGTCGCTTCGAATTCGTTTCTAATCACAATTTTTTCTTTCGTCCTGAAAAGAGACTTCTACTGATCAGTTGCCTCGCTGGTATACTAAAACAGTTATACTAACTGTTCTAAAAGGAATAAGTTTTAGAAAATTATGAACAAAGCAGCCGTATTTACCCGTACTTGCTCACTCAAGAGCCCCTGCCATATAAGGCTCGAAATAACTTAAACAAAACTCCAAGACTTTAAGAAGGCGAGAAAAGAACACATGTTTTAGGGGTTCAGGCTGATCTTGTTCTTCTTTTTCGGCTGTTTTTTTTCTTTTTTTTTCTTTGGAAAATCAGTGTGTGTTTTAAGATGTTTTTAAAACTGCTTCTAAAAGTTATATTGAAGAAGCCAGAAGGTAACATTTTTTTTATCAAAGTCCAAAAACAATGCACCCGGATGAAAAATCCTATGACTGCAGTGAAACACTCTACAGGTGCTGTAACATCTCATATTGGTTTGTTCTACTAGCCAACATGTAGCATATATGAAACAAAGAAGTACACTTGACACATCGCGCAAATACGGGTAAATGTTGCAGGTTCACTTGGATTGCAATCTTAGTGTTTTGCATCACATTTACGCGCGCAGTTCTCAAATATAGAGAAAATTAAGAGTGCTTGTTAATTTGCATCATGTTTGCACACTGGACAAATACGAGAAAATCCGTTTTTTTTCGATCTGGCAGTGGGCCTTCAAGTTAGAATGACAATCGTTAATCAAGCCCGAATCAAGCTCGAAAGCAATCCGCAATCACAGCCTCTGGATATAGTCGCTGTTAAAATCATGACCGTACATTTTGCTACGATACACTCAGGAATTTAACAAGAGACTAACTTATTCAACAGGACCGAACAACAGAACTTAACTCAACAGAGAAGTACTAGTAGCTATGAAGTGGTAACACAGTGTTAGTTCTTGAACAAAACAGGTCTCAGTACATGATAGTTCTCAGTTAATAGCATAAATCATATTTCAACAGCCGCAACCATACTCGAAACCCTACCACACCATTTAACTACAATGAGTAGTGGTTACCTTAAAGAACACGGCCTTAACGTGCGGATGTCTTCCAACAAGCAGCTCGGGAAATGGAATCCTGCGACAGGCAACTGAAAAAAGTCATTGTACTTTTGTTGAAAGCGAAGTTTTGGATTTATTCTCTAACCAATATGAAAAACTTTGGTAATTTCATGCAACTATGGGTTAATTTTTTAAACAAACAAAGTGTACTTATTACGTTTTATGACTGCTCTCGTAGACGTCTGGGTTTAATAATCTTTGTGGAGTTTCAACAATTCATTGTGTTAAGACAAACCAAAATCTTTGTTGAACATATGTGGCTACTGGGCCAAGTATCCAGTTTGTAATTGCAACATCTAGGTCTTGAGCACAAGGTGGATTTACTTTTTAATTGTTTTTCAAAGAATTCAAAAAAGAGAATCGACTCACTGGAAGGAATGCTTTGTCCAATATTTAGGTCGAACAACCCGCAGAGTGCAGCTGTGAATTTAATGCAGCTCACGCTTCCTCCAGCATCGCCGAAGTACAAAACGCTTTCGTTAAGGTTGTGAGGATTATACCTATGTAAAGGAACTGTATCAGACAAGGGAAAACTGGAATGAAAAGCTTGAGTTCCTACGAAATACAAACTTTCGACCTGGTGAATATAACTCTTGCATTTCAAAAACTTGTTACATCCATTGCAAGGGAACAGGATTCTCAGGTTAACAAACCAACAGTTCTAAGTGATGAGTTTCCTGACACACCATTGATTTCACACCAAGAACTTGAAACTAGACATTTTTACTGATTCCAGACAATGAAATTGGCTTTCATGAGAATTTCGTGTAATCTACGAATCAAAAATTTGTAACATTATAAACTAGAAGAACTAAAAATAATTATAAGAAACAATCCGGGATTAAAAAAATGCAAGGAAGCTGTGATTTGTAAAACTTCAACCTATCTCTTCTCCTCTTTTATATTACAAGTCTCGTTAACAACAGCTATAAAACATATTAACTGGAAATTTTATGATGAAATGAGGGTTATTTTTGTTATTTTCATTCTCCTCAACCTCTTGTGACCAAGAATTGGATTCCCACAGGTGATTTCCGCTGTCTGTTAGTATTTTGTTCTGTTGTTTGGTTATAGTCTCTTTGTTGGAACCTGGATCATTGAGTGCAGTTAATCTTGTTTTTCTATGGAATGAAATTGTTAATTTGTGGCCTGATCATGGTTTTCGACATCCGTGTCTATATGGTGCGAAGAGTCCGAATTTTAAGAGTAAGGACATTTTTAAGAACAGATTTTCTTAGACGGTATCGTCTGCATTGCATTACGAGAAGAAGCAATATTTCTTTTCGTTTGATGAAGAATAAGCCAAAGCCTTTCTCGCAAACAACGGCAGCCATGTTTGAAAAATGTGCTGATATGCATGCGTACTTGATTCATATTACACAGACTTGAAGGAAACGCTCAATCGTTCACAAACTGATTGTTCAGTGTGGCCACCCATGCCAATCCTGAGTTTCCAATGTTGATCCCAGGTCTCGTCGAGGGTTGAATATTTGGGTAATCTTCTTTCCCGCTTTCAAGTTCACTCTATTTTACATTTTTTCGGTGTCGTTACATTGAGTACCAGCACATGCACTGCTTTGATGTGAATTCGGGTTTCCGATCCCCTTTCAGTGAGGTAAAGTGATTATTGTAATTGTAAACCACCTTTGAGCATTTTTACTTGTACCAACAGCGACGAGTGAAACGTTAGTTAGATTTTAAGTGCGACGAGTCTTATTAGGCGTGGAAAACGATACAAAACAAACGGATATGGAGCCTTAAAAGAATATCGATAAAGCGTTATAGGCGTGGCGGAAACACGTCATAAACCGACGTCAGACTAGGTGGGGTTAGAATTACCAATGGTAACTCTCCTTTACAACATGTGTAAGACTTCATTTAATATAATTTCTTTTTTTTTACCAAACAATTATGACGGTTCATTCAACATAAACAACAAAAACGCATTTACACCTAACAATTAACGACCGATACGCTGCTAGGAAGGTCAGGCACTTAACGTGCATGTTTTGGTTTTGATTTAATACACAAAATGCTCTGTTTAAAAAAATAATTTTTGTCTACCCGTAAACCAGTGCTTAACAAACGATAGGAAGAAAAGGCGATGTCCTACGTTGAATTTCCCGTTATATACAGGTTCAAACGTACGGAGTGTAGTCAATTGCTTTCGGTGTCAAAAGCCGCGGTGCATTTACAGCCAACGGCAACTCTCAAGCAGAGAACAAAAACTACTGGAAGAGCTTAAAGATGACGCCGTTTTTACATGTGGAATACCATTAGTTCCTCCTCTTCATTCGCTTCAAGGTAAAATATTCCTCAAGGGTTTGACATGCAATGATAGCGTAGAACGCGAGTACTTCTCCTTAAGCCTCAAACACCCGTCTGTTTGTTACAACTGTGGCACAAGTAGCGGCCAACTAAACAAAGAAGATGCACTACTCATGCAGTGTCACTTTCGTCTAGTTCTTCCATCTTGTAGTAGTTGTCACATGGCAGGCAAAAGCGCAAAAGGGTTTTACCCTATAAAAAGTCCAAGCTTTCAAATTCATAGCTGTTTTGATGTCACCATGCCTGTATTGAAAAGAGAAGTACGTTTACACAGTGTATGAAGGATCATGGCTGCGAGGTGCTCGATTTTCAATATCTGACATCACAGTCGTTGACATCAATAGAAACTTTGCTATTTTGATGTCAACTTGCCTATGTTGAAAAGAGAAGTGTACATTTACACAGTGTATGAAGGATCCTGGCTGCGAGGTGCTCGGTTTTCAGTATCTGACATCAGAGTCTTTGACATAAATAGGAACTAAGCTATTTTGATGTCGCCATGCCTGTATTGAAAGGAGAAGTGTACGTTTACACAGTGTATGAAGGATCCTGGCTGCGAGGTGCTTGATTTGTAATATCTGACATCACAGTCGTTTACATCAATAGAAACTTTGCTATTTTGATGTCACCTTGCCTGTGATGAAAAGAGAAGTGTAAATTTACACAGTGTATGAAGAATCCTGGCTGCGAGGTGCTCGATTTTCAATATCTGACATCACAGTCGTTGACATCAATAGAAACTTTGCTATTTTGATGTCACCATGCCTGTATTGAAAAGAGAAATGTACGTTTACACAGTGTATAAAGGATCCTGGCTACGAGGTGCTCGATTTTCAATATCTGACATCACAGTCGTTGACATCAATAGACACTTTGCTATTTTGATGTCGCCATGCCTGTATTGAAAAGAGAAGTGTACGTTTACACAGTGTATAAAGGATCCTGGCTGCGAGGTGCTCGATTTTCAATATCTAACATCACAATCGTTGACATCAATAGAAACTTTGATAATTGTGTTGAAAAGAGAAGTACTTTGAAAAGTGTTGAAAAGAGAAGTACGTTTACACCAAGTCTTTTTTTTGAAGCACGCGGTGACCTTGTGTTGTAAGTTCTTTGTTTGCAAATGGTAAAGGAAAACGTGAATTGAAATTAGCCAATTTTCGACTCTTGTGTAGTAAGGACCGTCCCGTTCGGCTGAGGCTAAAGTGGATGTTGGCCTTTTGTTCAACAGAAACTACGGCCGAAAACAAAGCGGAGCTGGTTTCCCCGAACTGTGAAAACCTTTACTTAGAAATAAAGAAAGCCCAAAGCGCGTTGTTACACCTGTTCCCCAAATTTGAAATTAAACGCTCATACATCTTAAGTTCTTACCAGTAGTCCATAGTGAGTGCACAATCCTGCAAGCCAGAAAGCACGAACTGCTTCTCGAAACTGTTGGCCGAACAATCGTAGAAAGCTGAGAGGAAAGAAGAATGAGACTTTTTGCAAGTTCTTCGACAAGCTTTATATTTTATGTAAATAAACTATTTAATCCACGAATACACAATAGATGAGATTTTTTGAAGAGAGATGACCAGCATACTAATTTACTTAAAACTTTCAGTAGAAAAGACTGGATTGCGTTAATTTATGCGTAGTTATTTGCTGAAATGAGTTCAAAGTATATTCAAGAGTAATCCTGTAAAAGATATAACATATAACACTCCTTTTTCTTAAGATGAAAAATCAATAAAAAAAATGTAAACAAAATTCTCTTTTAGCGATTAAGATTGTTGTTGTTTCTGTTTTTACTGTTGCAATTTAAGTGTTTGTTTCTACCGATCATGATAGTAAAGATAGATAGATAAGAAGAAAGATAGATAAGTAAAGATAGATAAGAAGAAAGATAGATTAGTAAATTTACACAGGTGACTATAATAGAGTTTCCATTGCTCTGATTGGTGGAGGCTGACTTAATATGCTGGCTATAATCACCTCGCGCGGGGTAATTAAAGCAGGTTTCAAAATGGCTGCCTTGCATTTTGTTGCAAAATTAACGAATTTAGGACAAAATTAGGACAAAATTAACGCAATGAAAGAAAATTCTGTTTTATGATAGTCCTTTGATGAATGTTTGTCAGACGATGCATTAAAAAACGTTGATCCCTCTCCGTCCACAAGAAAGAAAGCAACATTTTGAATGACACTTGAGATTATCTGGTGAAAATTAATAAAAACTGCTATTACATTGCCTTGTCATACCATGCAATATGAAGACGAGGTCGTCTTGATTCGTTTTTTCCGACTGTGGGTACCCAAAAATTTTACGAAGCATTAATAGTTTACAAATAATTCAAAGAGCACGCGTTGGATGTGAAATGGTAAATCGCCAAAGAGGCGCGAAGCACTGACTTTGCAACTTGTAAGCCATCTCATATCCAACAATCGCCTAATTCGAGTTCTCCAAATCTGTCGGTTTTTGAAAATGACAGCTAAAGTTTTTCAGCTTCGTAACACTAGTCAGTCAGTTTCCAAATCTGGTCAATTTGGTAAACGAGCTGATAACCAGAGTGAGTGGACAAACCAGAATGCTAAAATCGCAAATCTGACGCGCGTTGTCTGTGTGTTGGAGATAAAACATCGAGAGCTGTTTTTTGGGCATAGCAAATGCGGGTTCCTTGTTCATTGGTGCATTGCAAAACGTTGATTCAGCTTCCCGTGTTTTATAAAAGCACAAGAAGAAAAAACAACATTTTGAAAAACACTCGAGGTTATCTTTGATGCATGATAGTTGATGAAGACTGCTATTACATGTCTTGTAGTACAAGTAACAAAATGCGAGAACTGCCAAGCCTTAACTTGTTCAAAGCCAATATCCGAACTGCTGACCTGGCCAGCTTAACAGAATATAGCGGCAATTGCTGCAACCTCTGTAATGCGTGATACAATTATTTTAAATAGTCATCTAAATATTTTCAAATTATATAAGTATGGTCTACTTAGCTAGATTTTTTAAAAAGATATTGTACATAGTTTATAGTTTAAAGTATTATCATTATTAATAATATTATTATTCAGTTATTATTTATTTTAGTATTATGATTATTCAGAGTAAGTGTCCCCAATTAGCTCTTATGAGCTAAATACATAGACACAATAATAAAGATATTATTATTACTATTATTATTATTATTATTATTATTATTATTATCATTATTGTGATATCATGCATGCAATACGAATACGAGAGGAAGCGCTTATTATTCGGGAAGAGTTCTCTGTTTCTGGTCATATCCTAAGTGCATCGAAACTTTTTCTCTCTACATTAATCTTTAGAGTTAGCACTGTTCAGTATGCTTAAAACGCACCTATCTCCCGCTCTGCGGATGATACTGCAATCTTCTTAACATTTGGAAGTACAACGCAGTCAGTTATCCAAACTGTTTTATTGGTTTTTCCTTCGTGGTTTAACTGGTAAAGAAAATATAAAAGTTTCGTTTTCAATTCTGCCCCAGAAACTGAGTACAAAACTTTGTTTAACTGAATAGGCCTTATGCATGTTTACGTCAAACACCGCGAAGCCTCGCTTTCGAATCATGAAAGTGTGAATATTTCATTTCAAACTAAATCCCAAAGCGCCCACGAATGAAAAAAGTTTCTTCGTGAACACGGTTTGCACGTGCAAAATGCTGACACGTATTTCGTGAGTACGAGGCTTTGGGGAGAAATTGACTAGTTTGACGTCAACATGCATAAGGCCTGATATTCCAAACGGTTTCGATCTAGTCTAAATCGCTTCGTGCAATGTTCGAATTCGTCAATTTTCTGTTTTCCTTTTTTCAGGCACCACCTTATTTCCTGCACATGTTCTAAATAACGTTTACCACTGTTTAGTGAAAAATCCTCTTTTGCATACTGAAAAATACCCTTTATTAAGAAAATCTCCCTTTTTTCTGTTTAATGGGAAATCCTCCCCAAGTTACTTTTTAGTGAGAATTCCTCCTTTAGCTATACTATTTAATGAGAAATCCTCGTTTTGCAAATGTTGGTGAGAAATACTCCAGTGTATACAAACACTACTTGTATCCAGCTATTTGACACGAGGCTGAACTGCCCCCAAAGTTTCAAAGTGTCTAACTAGAAATCCTACAGTTTATTTAGACACTAGGCATATCCTAGACTGTCATATATGTTAGTTTTACTTGCTTCAATTACTTTATACAATACTTGACCTAAATATACGTTTTTTTCCATCCTATAAAAATTGGAAATGTGAATAAAATGTATTGTATTGTATAAGTCACTCCTTGCTCCACTTTGATTAAACAATCATTTTCAATTCAGAGCCATTATACCTCTTTAAACTAAAACGCTCAGAAATTTATTCATGTTAGATTTTCAGCATTGAGCTAAACAACTCAAGTGAAATGCGAAGATTGTAGACTCCAAAATCATGAACAAAAATAAATACGGTTTATCATTTTAAACATTTGAGTTCAACCGAAGAGCAAGTTAACATTCGCCTGATTGAACCAAAATACTCTTTTTTGCATCGCTTCACCCTGGCTATACTTATAATACTAAGTAACTATCTGTCAGATACTGTATGCCATGAGATCATATTCTTGCCGAGAGGCACTTGGAGCAGGGGCGCACTGGTTTTGCGAAGAGACATAGTACACGTTGTTGGCTAAAACTGGCCACTGTTGTGACGTATTTATTCATCGTAAACATAAAGTCACGCCATGCTTAACAACTTATAAACAAGAGCGTGGCATGACATGAAATTAACTAACTATAAAATTGTCTCTTCGGAAAAGGTGGGAAGAAATAATCGCCTTTCCGAAAGAAACAAGACACTGGCCGGTGAGCGGGGAGGAGGTGGGACTTTCAAAGTTTCACTTGTTTCCTACACGATGGTGTAATCAGAGGAAAGGAGGGCGCGAATCTCTACGCAGCGACTTAAATACCCCCTAGCTGTCACGTGCCACCTAGTGCTCAGCTTGCACGGCCAGTGCCAGGCTACGAGTTTAGTCGGTTGTAGCGATGCAAAAACACCATCATGCTTTGTGGCATAATGTTTCCTATGTCACGAGGACACACCTCGGCCCACCACACCACTTCCCTGGTATCTCGGCCTTAAGCTTTAAAACGATGCAACTTTAAAACGGGTATTCTCAGCCAGCCTACCATAACCGTACGCTGAGGGTGAAGGTCCATCGTCCACAGCTGCAGTGCTCCTTCTTTGCTCACAGACACATATCGACCAACATTGTTCTCCGGATGATCGTCTGTTCCATGTGACATCTTGGGAAAATACGTTATTCTGGTCAGAGTGTCGCGGTGGGCGCTAGAAAAACAAAGTTATGATAATTTAAGGAGGCAGCGTGGCTCAGAGGTTTGGCTGCCGGATTTCTACGCGGTTGTCCCGGGCTCAAATCCCACTCTGACCTCTGACAGGATTTTGTTTCGGTGATCCCAGAGTCAAATCAACCACGCTTGTAAAAAGCCAACTGGTCTGCCTTCAACCAGTTGGGGTTCTTAAACGTATAGTCGTGTTTGATTAAATTAGCTACCTTAAGTTAAATACTTTGACACGTAAATAAAGGTGGTTATAGTATGTACACTCGAAAAGCATAATTCGTAGTTTAATCCTTTCACCAGCTAGCGCTGTACATGTGGGGACTGGGGCGGAGTCTCGGAATTTGCTTACCTTGGTATTTCTTTTGCTGGATACGGAAACTCCATCTATAGCAGATAAATAATTATTAAGCAACTAGCAAACTAAATTAACGACAAAAACAACAACATAAACAACAATAAAAGATGTTGCCCAGAGACAGCGATTGACCTTTCAAAAGTGTGCCATGCAAGCGCCTCCGAAATCTAAATCCAAATCCTTTCTCGAACCAAGTTCCCATTAGGCCGGCGCTCATCTCCGGTACCCGTAGTGTTAGGCGAATAAGCCTATTTGACTCCCCCTTGACAAAGCACTAATCTATTGCAGGTTAGGGAAGAGGTCAAAACAACGGTCCACCCTAGGGACCCAATTTGGGGGGGGGGGTATTAGCCGCCACCCACCACCTTTTTTCAAAAAAGCT
>JAOBAT010057688.1:0-26880 GCA_026413305.1 Hydrozoanthus tunicans | reverse complement strand
CCCCCTTCCCCTCCTCCTAAGACTCCCAAGCATCTTTGGCACTAGTTTGGTCCATGTCCTTGTTTGATTGCAACTTTCTGGAAAAATTCCTGACTATGGGCCTGGTATCATATGTGCCCCTCTCCCCCTCCAAATTTTAAAACTTCTTTTCAAATCTCCTGGACTTGCCACTGCTTTAATACCCACTACTTGATTCTAAGTTCTTTTCTATAAACACAGGCTTTAACAAGAAAGAACAAATAAAGCTTTTTCTTTGTAATTTGTAGAAAAAAGAAATGAAGAAACCCTTGTTGCATAATGTAACAGAATGCTGCGAAATGATTCGCTAACCAACTCATGCATTGTCTATTAAGCAAAGGCAGCGAGTACCTAGAGAAACTGATGGTGTTTCTAAATTACTAAAAAGAATAGCAAATTCTTTTTTAAACACATGTTTTTATCGGTTCAAATTTGAAGGTATTATATTAATTGATTTCTTCTAAATTAATTAGACTTATCATAGTTGAATTTAATGGTCAACTCTTAACTTCGCAGCATCTTGTTGACTATTGTCTCATAGAGAACTCCAACTCAAAGTCTAATTGTTTATACTTAATAAAATGAACTAGTACCCTAGTATTGAAAAACAGACAGTGAGTAGCAAAATGCCTGTGCTTTTCAACAAAATGACAATGGCTGATTCTTTAAACACTTGTTTTTATCACTAAATACAATTTTGAATCTGAATATATATATATAAAGAACCATAAATACTCTAGTAAAGTGCTAACATTTCCTATTAATACCATCCTGCCAGCCAAGCGAATCAAGGAACTTCAGTATGCAACATCAAACAATCTTCATCAACCTTCGATCTCATACATAATTTTAATAACCTTTACTATTGTTAATAATATCAGCAACTGACTTTTCCATCTTTACCAGCAAAAGAGAGAATGTGTACAAAAAGAACATATATTAAACTACTGTTGAACTGTATTTGGAGATGCAAAAAAGATTGAAAAAAGATTAACTAATCTATCGTGTAAAATAGCTTCGGGGCTGTCTGACTGTGACATTTCTACATCTAATATTGATGTGACTCAACAGAAAGATTGGTCATTTGAATCAATCAACACTATGAACAGTTTAACGAACTGCGTGCATGAACCAGATTCTGTTGTCACGATTATAATTCAGTGCAGAAACCTTTCAATTTATTTGTTCTTGCTCATTAAACTACTGTTTTGAAACCTATAAAGTTCATTAGTATAGACTTGCCTCAAATAGGAAACTGAGCACTGCATAATCGATCGTCAATAAACAGTGCTTGACCGACCAACTTGGCAACCAACATTTTTTCTGTTTGTGTCGCCAGGTACACTGTGGGTTTTAAACTATGTTAGTATACATGTTGTGCTACCTAACCTCGCCATTCGTTAGCTGTTTCCCTTGTCTGTTTGGGTTTTTTATCTTTAAACAAATTTTTTTAAAGTAAGTCCCCGTGTTCAGCCATGTTTCAGCATATAGACTTGTGTTTATAATCACACGAATGACATGTACTGGCCACACGAAACTATTTCAGTTCGTTGGGTTGTCAGTTGATCTCTTACTAAATCAAATTTCCGAGACTTTCAGTTTTCTTAAACATTTGTTAAGGTGTACAGCTCTAATTTTTACTTACCGTTTAATAACAGTATCTATTACAATAGACAGGCCTCACAGACAGATTTTCAATATGGCGAGTTACTGTCCCAGTAGGCTTTGCGCTTCAAGTGTGCTTTTCTTCTCGAATAAACGCTCGCCCTTTGATACGTCCTCGGTTAGTTACCATGACAACCAATAGGTTAAATTATTTAATCTGCTTTCGAACAACAGACCCCAGGAGTAGAACAAGGTATCAAGATATTTTTTAAGTGTTATTACCTCAGTGGATAGACTTGCCAATGAGGAATATCGGTGAAAAAAATGTGTCAAAATCTTTTCTGGTTTTGACAAAATTTGTTCACCGCTATTTCTCTCTTATCAAGGTTTAAGGCACTCACATGAGTGCAGGGGTAATAAAATGTTTCATTTCGTAGCACTTTAACATATTCTATCTTCTACTCTGTACATTTATTTGAGCTCATATTTTTATATGCGACAGTATAATTACTAATGCCGCATGCGGTAGCTGGGCAAAATTTTTTTGGATGGAGGGGTTGGGAGGAAATTGAAAAGGTGAGCTGCCTTTGCGGGTGCACATTACAAAATTAACAACTCATAAAGCAAAATAAATATAGTAAGATCAAAAACTCAAAATGATAAGTTTCCTATTTTTTGCAGTGACGGAAAATCTATGAGCTTACTTAGTATTGATAACTATTTTTTGAGTTCATATTTTTTCTCAAAAGTTATTCGGGGGTACGCCCCCCCTAGCTTGTCTGCGGCACTGAGTGGTTAAAGAACAATAGATAGAAGACGCTTATACACACCCTAAATTAAAACCAACGTACTTCTATAACATTTCGTACGCACAATTCAACTTCAAAAGACAACTGCCGTTGCTAAACGGTGCAACATTGCACGAAACGTTGCGCGCAACTGAAACCCTTCGTGTAGCCACTCGGTGAAACCGTTGCATGCAATGTTAGTAGGATCGGTTTCTACTTCGCGCAACGTTGCTTGCAACGATTTCAAAGGTGGCTACACGGTGAAATTCTTCCGTTACGTGCACGGTTGCAGGCAACGTTCCACCGTGTAGCCACGGCTTAATATATTCTCCAATCTGGAGGTGAATATTTGCGCGAGCGATGTAACATATTTGCAGATAGTCGTATGTTTTGTTAGTGCCAAAATCCCGGGGCCCAAGTAGCTTTCCTCGCTAAAAAAACGTGCATAGCACCTTCGTGACTTTTGATCACTTTTGACAAATTATACAACCTTTTTTTAAATTTTTTTTCAGTTCAACCAGATAACGAAAACTGTTCTTCGGGAATAACAGAAAGAAATAGACTTTTACCACGATTATTTGACCAACTACTTTATGTAAGAGAAACAAATGTAATTTTTGTTTTATTTGCAGATAACTATTTTTGGAAACTGTTGAATGTCTATTGGAGGTTTACAAAGATAAAGTACGGGATTAGCACTAAAGATGATTAACAACTCAAACTCAATCTGTTCAACATCTCATTATACTTTGCAGAAATAGAAACGGCTCTATAAGTCTGACAGGATCTTAGCAAAAATCTTATCTTGGAAAGGTTGTTGGAAACTCCCCTTGACAACACCCTATCCACGTACCTTGTTATACACGCGTGTACAACGGCAAGTTAAAATTTTTCAGTTTTCTTGGACAAAATTTTACCAGGTTACTTCTCAAAAAACTCCCATTTCGGTACATTGAACATAGTTGACTATTTTCGATAACACGGGTTAGTACAATCAGCGAAAAGTTTCTTTAGAAACCCTCCCTGTCTAAAGTTTCAAGGCGCCCGTTTTCTTTCTTTTTTTTCTCAATAAGCATCTTAAAAGTTCAGATGGCGAAGATTTTAGTTAACAACTGTTTAGCTGATAGTTTTGATAGTACCACGTACGTTCTGTTCTGTTCTGTATACTTTATATTTTATGGCAACTGCTCTTTTCTCGATGTGCCTTTCAATTTTCTTTCCGTATTTCAAAGCTAGGGTTCTCGAAACGGCCAACCGTGCTGTGCGACTACAGTCTTCGCGAGACCTACATATCCACTTCGAAATCACGAGATCTTGTGGGCGAGGAAGCTGCCGTAAAATGTTGGAAGCCAGTTGCGGTAGCTGCGTTCCTCAGCGAGTCGAGTCGAGGAACGGGTTTAGAACTTGCTACAGTAAATGAACCCTTCGAGTCGCTTTTAGTGTTTTCCATCTCAGGTTGAGTTTCAGACCACGTCTTCTCGTCACCTCCCCCCTCGGTGTTGTTCGTGCTGGGTGTAGTAGGAGAGGGCTGGTTAGGGTCAATACTGCGTGTCATCTGTCCATATACGGCTAACGCCTGCAATAGTTAAAGTTGTGAGCCAAACTATACTGGGTAATAACAATAATTTTAACACATTGAGAATGAAAAGTAACGCAATTAAAAATGTACGTTTCGAAGTCATCAGGACTTCATTATCAAGAAACTAAAATTTAAATTAACATGCAGTCTTATTTATAGTAAGTTAAAAATACGATAGAATTGTTCTTTAAAATGTCATTAAAGAAATACAATGGGACTGTTAATAGGTGTAGAAAGAACACTTATGTTGCTATTAAAGCTAAAATAAATCCTTTCTTATCTCCAGTTTCTGTGTTGAGTCTTTGATTCCCCCCGGCCAGGACAATTATTTATCGCAGGTTAGCCCCAAGCGATTTGGTACTCAATTATACAGCTAAGTCGATTGGAGGAAATATTAAAGTTTTACCCCCTATTCCTCCCTCCTCCGCGTGACAGACTCCATAACAAAGCTCATTCAGCTAGAAATATCTGAGTAAAGAGCGATCTTAAATATTTGAACTTGTCTTAGAGTCTGTCAAACTCCTAACGAAACTTCTACCACGCGATCTCAAGAAGTAAAGTTAGCTCGCCCCAGGACGGTCTGGGCCTAAACCGCCCAAGAAGTAGACTGGTATCTAATCTCACCTGTGCGACCATAGAACCAGCATCTCCGACGTTGGCGGGTAGAACTACAGTGTTGTTCGTCTTGGCAAGATTCCCGAATGCTGCCACGTACAGCTCTGCTATACTCAAACTGGCTGCCTTCTCGCCGAGCTAGATTAACAAGTAGAACGATATGATAACGATTTATCCTTAACAAGAAAGAGTGAACGGGTGAACTCAACACAGTACAAAATACTGTGAGATACGGGTGAACTCAACACAGTACAAAATACTGTGAGATACGGAGTTGGAATAGGATTGGTTTATAAGGCATTTTCATACTAATGCGCAGTTCGTATATCCAACTGTTTAGGAGGGCCACACGTCTTACAAACGTTATGGTTTCCGACATATAAAATTGTTTTTGCCTTTGTACGGTAATTCATAATGATTTCTGTTGTTTTGTCCGGGAGAAATGACTTAGTGACACTCGTTACGACCTGTGGCCCGCAAAAACTGTGAGATATACGCACTGCGCATGCGTGTGAAAATGCCTAAATGTCCACCAATCACGCTTACTTCCATGCGCTTTGATTCAAGTTCTGAGTTCGCACGCTGGCTTAAAACCTCTCTGGATATAAACCTCACTCTTTACGAAGTACAAAAGCCAGGCTGTTGTAATGCGATCCTACAACATTACATTTTATTTTCGCTCACCTTAATTTCGTGGTATTTGCTATTTGAAACAAATAGCAAAAATGAAGTGTTGCGCAATTAAAGCTGCAAAAATTTGGATGGAAAAAATGCGGAAAATCCAAACCTCACAAAAGGGCAAAGCAGTTCTGACGGCGTGTCTTTCTTTGGTTAGATTTCAATGTTTTGTCACCACTAACTTGGTATCCATTCCAGAGACGGTTACTTCCAGATGTAAGTTTTCCTCATAAAACAGAAACTGATTTGTACTTGTGAACCAACACATTCTAACGTTTTGTAGAACAAGAAGTTAGAAAACAATACAGTATTTTTCACTAATCAGACGAATAAACATTAGCACAAGCCGTTTTGATTCCTTTTTGGGCTTTAAAGGGAAGTTAAGGATAAGCAGCACTGCCCCTAAGTGGATATAGTTTCCCCCCCTTCCCTTCAAAGAGTTTTTCCCTCTGAGAGTTTTCCGCTCTGGAGTTCCCCTCTGAGGGTTTCCCCTTCCGGGAGTTTTTCCCTCTGGGAGTTTTCCCCACTGGATGTTTTCTGCTCTGGAGTTTCCCTTTCCTGGAGTTTTTTCCTCTGGGAGTGTTACCCTCTGGGAGTTTCCCTCTTTGGGAGTTTCCCTCTTTGGGAGTTTCCCCCATTGATACTAGCCTGTTGTTCAAGCGACTCCGAAATTCTATGGATTCCTTCTGCTCTCGCTTTTGCTCTCGCAACGATAGCGTTTGCTTCTCCTGTAAACCAACAACAATCATTATATCTCACTTAAAGCCAAGAATAATGTCTTGCAAAACATCGTTGAACCTTTTCACTTAAGTTAGTTTGAGTAAACTCAAAACGTTGAAAACAAAAAATAAAGCTGTAGATATACCAGTGTAGTACAAAAGTTTGGACTAGTTTTACTTTGGACTTCTTTTACTGGAAACTCATCCTACTCTCATTGATTACCAATAATTATCTCTCATTACTCCCATTGCGTCTTCTCGAAAAAGGCTGTTAAAAAATCATTGGGGGACTTTAAAGTACCCACAACACTTATCAAAAAAGAGTAGGGTGATCCAGGTCTGTCAACTGCTAACTGAGGACAACTCATAATGAATTATTATTAACAGGAGCCATATATAGCGGACAATCTTAGACCCTTAATACAAAAGTCAACTGTAAATAATGTAAATGCTGTAAGCGCCTTTGATCATCTACATGGAAAGGGCACTATGTAAATGCTAAATATTATCAAATACTATCATTATATCATTATTATTATTGTTATTTTTATTACAGAAATTATCGTAAGCAGAATAATCATAAATCACTCTTGAAGCGACTTCTTGAACTTTCTGCAGTGAAGAAAGGAGGGTAAACTGACTTTCAAGGAAGAAAAAAAGTTATTTGTTTTACCTGTGGCGTGATTGATCTGTTCCTGCTTACGTCCCTCAGATTCCAGGATTTGACTCCGTTTCTTGCCCTCTGCTACATTAATAGCAGCCTCTCGTTGGCCTGTTAGTGCAAACAAATGAACATGTACAAAAGTTATCTTTGACAATGTGTGTCAATTGTCGAATTCTTCAATTGAGCGTTAACTGCACAATAGAATTAAACAAACGTTAGATCATTTTTATCATCATCATTATTACAATTTTCATTATTCATCACTAAATATTTTGTTGACTGTGTAATGAAAATTACCTTCTGATTCCAAAATGGCTGCTCTTTTCTTTCTTTCTGCATTGACCTAAAAGGAAAAAAGTAACATTTCACTATAATTGTAAGACACGAACTGCAGTCAAACTTTCTGCATAAATACCACTAGCTACTAATTATAGTATAAAGTACACTTAATTGTCTATTATGTTATAGCACCAAGTTGCACGCTTTGAGTAGTTAAATTGTCAAAAACTTAAGGACAAAACAGTCTGTTTTACTTGCTTTGGTCAAACTCTTTCCGAAACTAGATAATTGTTTGTTTAGGTTACAAAAGAGTAAAATAAAATGGTTTAACACTAAGTTACCTGCATTTGCATTGCTTCTACCACTGACTTAGGAAGTTGAATATCCCCTGAAGAAGTGAATGGAAATGTTCTCAAATGTTTCTACTCAACAAACCTTGAGCATATCCCTGAGCCACTCACAAAGAAAAACCAAACATAATAATCTGTGACCTTTTTCATGTACATGTAGGTTTGGTTGTTTCCCGTAATCTTGAAAGTCAACAAGACAGACATCACTGTAAAAAAACCACTGCTTAACTGTCATCAGCTCAACCATGCTCAACTGACAGAATGTAATGCAAGTATAATTTACTGCAATATTAACAAGTTAAAGCCTGCGTAGTGGCTGTTTTTAAGGAAGAGGGAGCGGGCTACCAAAAGAAAGATATGCAGGCTTTTTTTGCTCGAACATTCAAGTCTTGATTGGCACTTGGTCACTCCATTATAAAACAGCCATTGTGCAGGCTAAACAAAGTATTAGTCACTGATAGACTATGGAAACTAAATGGAATTTAAAAAATTATGAGCTCAAACAATGAAATGAATGAGTATTAATGAAGTAGAAATAATTCTTGATACTCAAGGTGAGTATCTGAAATTGGTTTAAACTTTAACTCACTGATTTCATATCTCAAGCACTTGATTCCCCATACAGCTGATGCTTGGCTAATTGACTCTGAAATGTAACAAACTCAAAGTTAAGCACAGCTACAGGTACAATAAAGTTACAGTATTAATAAAAACTGTAACATAACGGAGGTAACCAAAGGTTATGAAACGCGTGCCAAGCAGGTTTTCTTATCTTTCTTTCATTGTGCTTTTTATAATTACTGGGCTACCTGTGGCAAGACCAATGTGAAAATGAGTTTGTTTTGCTTTTTGGTTTATCTTTAACTGATCGATTTTGGCTGAACAAAATTGAAGCAAGAGTTGAGAACTTTTGTGCAAAATAGGTTGCGTACTCCTCTTGTCACCCGCAAAAATTCTTGCTGCCCAGTAAACCTTTCAGTATTTGTTGGGCTGGAAGTCAATTTGACATGAATCCGTTGGGGTTGTTTGTAGCATGTGGCCAAGCGATTAGTGCGTTCAACTTGTAATCCTGTGATCGGAAGTTTGAGCCTTGGTAACACAAGTAGCCTTGTGTCCTTTAGCGAGACAATTTACTGACTTGTTCCTTAGCACCCTCAAAGGGGTCGAAGTAAAGACCCTCATCTGATTAGCCGTATCGAAGCTGAGATTAACACCAGCCTGATGGGTAAAATAGGCTCAAGGTATGAAATGAAGTCTAACTTACAGTGAATAGCATTATAGGACACAGTTCGAAGGCAAAGAAATGGCAAAAACTGTTCAATTTTTTGAAGCTATCTTACCTACAATATTATGGTTGAGTTGCTCTCTTTCTTGAAACATGTGATCCAAAGTGATTTTACCTGCCAGAAAAACAGATGGTAAACTTCAGCATTTTAACATGATTTAGACTGAACACAAATATTTAAAAATTATCAAATTCCCTAAAACTTAAGAACACTACTCAGTCCTTAAAAGTAAAACAACTTTTTTACCTAGTTCTGACCTCATTGTTGTTTGTGCTAATTGTGTGATAGCAAACTCTGGGTCCTCAACTCCATAAGATGCCTACAAAGATAACAAATCAAAATACCATTCACTATCCATGGGAAGAATAATTGAATAAATTGAATAATAGTTATTGAATATATTAATTGAAACTGATAACAAACTTTCAACTGTCTTATGAATTAGAGACTGCAAGCAGGTAGCCAGCTAGAAAACAGAAAAATGCAACTTACTATTGTCAGTAGTATACACACACACTCTGACTGGGTGATGTGCAGCTCTAATTTAATCTAAGACTGACCATGATCGAAAAAAAGTTAGGCAATTAAGGTACTAGCCTAGATTCAACTGTTTGTCAAGAACTAGAATTGCTTAAGTTGTACTTTAGAAAGATATATTACAAAATACTGTTAGGTTCCATAGATTCTTTGCTGTCATCATGATAGTAGTTACACAAGATAATGTACCAAACAATGTTAATGTTAAGAGTAACAACTGAATCATTTCTCACAGTAAATCATCATTATTATATAGAGAGTTTAGCTGGGTGTATCTAGGACAGATCTATATAAGTTAACTATCATCATTTTAGGCATTTACTGCAAAGGGAATTTGTAGGTGAGCAGTAGTACAATGTGGTTTATTCTAATCTAGGACGATTGAAAGGTAAATAAAGTGTGGGTGCTCGAAATATCTGGGCATATTTTCTAGTGAAAAACAATAACACAGACCTGTAAGTGTGTCTCTCAACAAATTTGAATGGCCGGCTTACCTTATATGGATCCACAACTCGGAAATACAACACACCATCAAGATGAAGTGTAACATTATCTACAAAAAATTATAAATCCCCTAAAGTTTTAACTGCTCTCTGTAGCTACAGTAATGCTCAAAAGAGACATTGCAAGGTATTTGGTTTATTTTATAATTTGTTTATGCAAAATTTTGGGCCAATTACAAAAATTTTTATCAGTTTGAAGTTAATTAAAGTTAATGCGAAAAAAAGTTGAGGTATTACTTCATTGACTGCAAATTTTCATAGTTACATAATATTAAGTGCCCTTTACATCAAGGGTGCTTGATGCAAAGTTTGTGTCAGTTTGTCAACTTCAAAATGTTGTAAATGGCATAAAACGGTGACATTCTTTAGACTGTTTTAAATATCCGGTGTTTTATAGCAACCTTTGTCAGTATCGTGATCTGAAACGGATGGGTGTCATTATCTACTATTTCAGAGGTAAATAATGTCTCACATCTACTATTTCTAAACCAATCAAATCGCACATGCCTGAGTTGGTATATACTAAATGCAAATGTTTTAAGTATAAAATAAGCATCTGGGCCATACCTTGTGTGATTGCAGACTGTGCAGGAATCTCAATTGCAATTTCTTTTAAACTCTGAACGTACTTTATGACATCAATGACTGGTATCAAGAAGGCCAAACCCTAAAAAATTCAATCCTTTAGTAGAAATGGACAACTCATTATATCAATTAGGAACTGCTAGGGCAAAATAGGAATAACTCTTATTGTACCACTTACTGGATCCAATATTTTGTGAAATTTTCCAAATCTCTCAATGACCCAGGCCTCTTGCTGTGGTACAAAGTTTATTACCTAGAATGAAAGTTGATGTGATTTATTAATAATATTTATCTTACTATTAACTATATCAGGTAACTATCAATAGAAACACTGCCTACTGAAATAATTCATATTAAGATTATTAAAGAAACCAGTATTACAAAAATAAATGTTTTTAATTACCATTCCTTATGATGCTCATATTGAATTTCAATGAATTTGCACTGAGAGCATCTCAGTTCTCAATTTTTCATACTGCAGTTTATAATTTTTTTGTTTTGAATTTGTCAACACAGGGCTGACTTATTTACTCAACTGAGATCATGAGTTGAAGCTAAGCCTTGGTAACAGGACTGAGTTGTGCCACGTCCTTGAGCAAGACACTTTACCCGGTTTTTTCCAGTCAACTCTTTCACTCTTGCTTCCTCTCACTTGACAATCCCCGGGGTATAGCCAGTGGAAGGGGGTCCTGAGGTACCTGTGACCCCCTCCCTTGATCCGTTTGTAAGCCTTATCTAACCAAACAACCTACAACAGATGGCAAAATTGCCATGACAACATAAGGAGCACCCTCATTTTGATGCAGTGTGACCCTCCTTTGAAATATCCAGGCCACGCCCCTGAACCCACTTTCTACCTCTTCAGCTTGTGATATCTACAGACAAAACTCAAAAAGTGATATTTGTGCCTTTCAAAACAAGTATCACCATACCTCATTTAAGTTTATAAACCCTTTAGTTCTAATTAAGTATTATTTTTCCTCAAAAAGTAAAAACTTACTGTATTAACAGGGAGTTGTTTTCTTTTTCTTGCATATCCATAAGTTGCCATGGACCGCACTCCAATTCTAATTGCTGGGAGGCACTGAAAAAACCAAAAAGTTATAGGCTAGAGTTTCATTACATGTAATGACAAAGTTTATATCTAAATCACCCATTGTCCCATTTAATCATCCAGATAATTTAAAATCATTGACTGTATACTATACCTCTTCAAGACATAAATATTGCTCAAAGTATCAACTAGATGTGTTTGATCCTTACTTTGCACAAGCAAAAGTTTAGTTATACCCAATGCAACACATGCTTAACAACAAACATACTTCATTAGAGATTTATCACATGCATAACAATAACTTTGATTACTTATAATACTTATAATACTTACGAATAATCATAGAAGAATAAAAATTAACAGTGATGTGATTTATAGTGAAAACAATGATGGCAAACCATTTTGCACTTTCTAGCTTCTTTTTAAAAGCAAAGGACTAAAAATAAAAAATGAGGCAGCTGTATCAAAACACTGTGAAGTAATTTCACTTCATGATGAAATATATGTAAAATCATCATAAGTTGAATGCAAGTTTGGAAAAAGGAAAATAAAATATGATTAATTGTTCTTATATCTACAAATTATGCATTGTATGGTTTAGCATCATCACAGGTTTCTTGGTTCTATGGGGGAGGGGAGGGGGGCAGGAGCTATTCTTGCTAAGGTGGTATTTGTAAAAACATGTTCCCTTTCCAATTTTTTCTAGATTTGATCAACTTTTGGAGTTCCTAGGGTCAACTCCCTGGACAAGCCATTGATGCTTACTTTAGGCTAAGTACCTTGTGAATTTCACTTATGTAAACAATATCTGTAACATACCATCAATGCCTAGTAAGGCAATAAGGCTAGTATGCAGAACTAGGTCTTGAATCAGATATAAGATGTTGGTTCAGGTTTTGCAAAAAATTACTTTGATATATTATTTATCACTAATATTCCTACTAGTACTTTGATCCGAAACCGCTAAAATTGGTAGTCGCCAAAATTAAAAACCTTGAAGTATACATGGTAACGAACAATTTTTAAACAACTTCAAGCTTCCATAGTAAAGCCTTTTTTTCACACTTGGACTTTGCCATTGCTAGTTCACACAGATAAACAACAAAACTTTCATTTGCTCAAAAATCTAGCTTGCTGTATCTATAATTTTCCAAACAACACTTTTTGAAGAACGACAAACACGAATGACAAAAAAACAGATACAAACCTTCTGCTGGCTGAAAACCAGACCCCTAAACATTCTCGAAGCTAACATACTTTATGAATTGCTTACGGTTTAAAGTTTACTCTTGATCTTTGAAAAGAAAATTAAATGTCGCTGACAAAATCTTATGTAATTTTCAGCTGATTTTCGTTAAAATTGACTGACGGAAGTACTAGGAAAAGACAAACTTCGAGCACGTGTGACTCGCGGTATTGGCTTTAAGTGCATGCGCACGTGCAAGCTATTTGGAACCACACATTCCGCTGACCGCTGAGTTGCACGTGGTTCAACACAAACAAAGATGGCGGCTTAAGTTTATACCCATTTGTACTGCGATAGTAAAAGAGTTGCACATCTCTCAGCCCATGATGCCTAAGGACAGTGCTTTATCTTTTTATTGGGACCTCGCATCAACAAACGAGAAGGGAAGAATTAAAGCTGCTTTAGGTTTGATTGAGTCACTCCGAGAAGCGCAGAGACAACACAAGGTAGCTAGACACAAAGACAGCTGATACATATGTTGTTTATAGATTAGTCTCAGACTCAGTTGTAAAGTTATATGATGTGGATCAAGCGTTGCTCATTCGGTCCAACCTTCTTTGTACCCATGTCGCCTTGGCTTTGAACATCTAACTCAGACTGTCTAAAAATAGGGAAACAGGGGCGCTTGCACACATTGTTAGGCTTATGGTAACATTTGCTTGCGATTGCGAATCGAGGATTTTGCAAAGTTTCTATTTTGCCAAGTGAGCCCGTAAGCTTGACTTGATTCTCTCTCCTCCAGCGTTTGCGCGACTATGTTTTCAGTTAAATTGTAAAACCTCAAATCAGAAAGTTTTCTCAAAAGGTTGGGGCACCGAAGTTTGCAAATCGTTTGCAATTTTTGCTGACTTACTAAATGGCAAAACATGCATAAAAACTTCCAGATGCAGGATTTGTATTCAAAACAATACCACTTTTCAAATTTCCGAGGAGCATTACCCCTTAGGCTTAGGGCTCTTCACTGCTCAAACGCACGCTTACCCCCTTCCTGTCTTCTGAATTTCGTTTTAACATCCGTCAAGGTATTCCCACATTCGATGAAAATACATGCACTTCAGAATAAAAAAGAACAAAAAATGGTACTACTAAGGTGGATGGGTATTCTGTAGTTACTCTGAGTACTGCAAAGTTTACTGACTAAAGTGGAGAAGAGAACTTCATGATTAGAAACTTTGGTTGTCATTAAAAATTTTACTAGATTTATGTTTATTATTTAAAAAAGTGAGATTGTTCATTAGCATGTGAACTTGTTTGCTCAAATAGGTGTTGGATTGGTGCATTGTGAAATGCGTCTGGTCTGATGACTATTTAAGCAAACAAGATCACTTTTTACACATCACCTAAAGAAGACTAGCAGTAAGCAGTCTAAACATCATGTTCTTTATTGAATCACATCATGAGATACCTGAACAATTCTTTTTAATAATAATAAGTAAGTTTGAATTAAAACCAAAAACTGAGTAAAAGTTACTTACAGTTTAAAATGTGGTAACACCCCCCCCCAGCATGCCTTCTCCCTATGCCATTAAAATCTTTAAAATTTCATGAATTAAAAGCTTTACTAAATAAATATGATTTCACTAGTTTTCTACTACTATAAAATAACTATGTTGATGTTTACATTTGAAGGATGGCTCACTGCAGGACAGTGATTGCTCAGAACATCTGAGTTATGGTGTCAAAAGGCTTGTAAAAGGGCTTGCATCTTCAAGGAAAGGAGCAAGACAGGGTTTTGCCACAGCTCTCACAGAGATAATCCACTTGTTTGACTGTGTGTCAGTTGATTCTGTTCTTCATCTGATGAAAGAAAATTTGGTTGTCACTGGAGCGACAAAAAGTCAGGTATTGTACATCAGTACAGAGAGTGTGTATACACGGAAAGTGATGGGCTTGAAAAATGAACAATATTTTTGTTATATGTATGCTGAATGCAAGTATTTTCATTAAAACAAGACAAGAAAGATCAAGACATCAAAGATACTCTTAAATTTACAACAATGCCCAAAGAATAGCACAGTGATCTAGCCAGCTAAAAGAATAATTTTTATAACAACAAAACAAAAAAAAAACAACTGTTTCTACACTCTGATTGGCCAGTTACAAATCAGTTTGACAACAAGCACTAAAATTGCTGACTAGTCTTTTTGGCTAAGAACTACATTTATTTTTTGTTTTGAGTGATCATTCAAAATGCACAAAAACTTGGAAAAACATTGAGTTGAAGTTACTCTAATATTTCTTGCTTTTTGACTGCAACTTCCATTTTGATGATAGTTATGTCTGAGGCTCTCAAAACAAAGGCCACTGGATGAAAATTACAGGATGCTGGATGAAACAACAGGCCACCAGGAAAAATGACAGGGTTCTGCACCCTTTTGTTTTGGCCTAGCTAGAGCACTGCAGCAACTTGTGAAAAGTGAGGTTGAACATTTAGCCTCAGGTGATTGTGACCAACGGGTGTCCTCTAGAATCTTGTGTCACTTCTGCTACAACATGTAAACTGTAACAAAATGTTTTCCAGGGATTTATTTTTTTCCCACCATCTCCCCTCACTCATTGTTCAACTTTTCACCAGAGAACATGTGTATGAATTAGGGACCTTACATAGGGAAAACGAGAGCGCTGCTGCAGACATCAGAAGCCAGGGGGAAAAGGTTGCCAGCGGTGTCGTTACTGTTGTTGATCTTTAGACCTTACAATCAGTCATTCAATGGTGGACAAACTCAAGCAATAAATGGCCAAATACTGACCGAACAGTTTTTTAGAGAAGAGCATTGCCTCATCATCATCATCACCTTCGTTTAACATCCGTATTTTCCTCATGGGGTTGGATGGGCGATGACCCTTGCCACTGAACTCTGTCCTCCGCTAGATATTCCTCTATTCCCAAATTCTCCATATCTTCTGCAATGCACCTCCTCCAGCTCTTCTTGGGTCTTCCCACTGGCCTCCTTCCAGGGACCTCCATCATCATAGCTCTCCCTATAGTGCTCTCATTTCCTGCTCTCTTCACATGGCCAAACCATCTCAGTCTATTCCTCCGAAGTCTACTCTTTATGTCTTCTAATTTACATCTCCTCCAGGGCCTCTGATAATTATTACGCGATGGTGTGATTTCGCACAGTTGACCTCAAATCGCATCCGATCGCACAATTCATAAAAAATCGCCTAATTCATACAATATTAATGGTCTAGATTGTAAAAAATTCCTTATGTTTATGAAAATGTTTACATGTGCAGTAAAAACTGTTTCAATTTGAAATTATCCGCATGAGTGCTTCGCTACGAAAGCTGTCAAACTTGCTTGTTTTTGGATTTTTGGATGAAAGCAAGTGCATACAGTTTTTTAGAAATTATTCCCGCAGGGAAAAAATGGATTTCCTTGTCTGAAATTAATGCATTCTGTTTAAGTTCATTCACTTAAAGCTTTTTGATAAGAACTGTGCTTCTCCATTTGCGAACAAGTTTAAGAAAATATCCTCAGCTCGATCGTTTTTGCCCAAGGAGTGCTAACTTATTGACTGTTGTTTCATGGCTGTTTTGACATTGAAATCAAAACTTGGCGATGAATGTGAAGGTTAAATAGGCCTTTTACATGTTTACACTTGGTTTAGTGATCACCGCAAAGTTACAACTACAAAAAGTAATTTTCAAACAGCGGTTCACGGATATCAGGTCGTGATCTACACAACATTTTATTTTACTTGTAGTTTCGTTTCCAATTGTAGCTTTTCATTATTGTCAGTAGTATCAAACCAAACGCAAAACAAACTTTTGCAGATCGTATAGGTAATCAATTTTAGCCGAATACAAACACATAGACACCAAAAAGACGGAAAAGACGGTAAAGATGCTTCATTCTTTGTAATAAAAAGACGGTACTCTTTGTTTTCAAAAGACGCTAAACAAAAGAAAGACACTAAAAAGACGGTGAAAAGGCGATGAAAAGACAGTGAAAAGATGGTAAAAAGACGGTGAAAAGACCTTTGGTAAAAAGACGGCAAAGCATCTTTTTGGAAATACACTGAAATCCCATATAGGGTCACATATAATTATGTGAACATTAACTTTTTATGCCAATTCACTCCTAAGTGTTTTTTTATTTTTCTTTATGAATAAATTGTCATTAGAAAAGCACAAAAGTGGTTTTCTCTTCTCTCAGAATTCTAGTAAAACAGGCTTAAAATAGTTGAGAAAAAAATTGCATAATTTGCATTTATAACTTATCGCATAATAGTCCTTTCTTATTGCACAATCTACCCTGAAAATATCGCACAATTTCTGATTTTTTATCGCAACCTATCAGAGGCCCTGCTCCTCAGAACCTCCTCACTTGGCACTCGGTCCCGCCATCTCACTCCGGCTATGTATCTCAACATCTTCCTGTCTGTAGTCCTAATCATTCCCTCAAGTCTGTCTGTCAAAGGCCATGTCTCTGAGCCATACATCCAGACAGGCCTGATGCATGCCTCATACACTTTTGCTCTTTGTACCAATGGAATTCCATGGTTTACTAGGAGGCTCGAAATCTCCTTCCATTTCATCCAGGCCACTGCGATCCTTCCTCTAACTGCAATCTTGACTCCTCCCTCACAATCCAACACATCTCCAAGATACTTGAAGGTGTCCACCTCCTCCGGTGTCCCTTCCTCAAGCTCTGTACTGTTGTTTTCTCTTTCAAGACCACCAATGTCTCCTCTGCACCTTGGACAGACAAAGTCTCTCAGCCCTGTCAGTCTTTGCAATTTAGAGCACCTCCTGTGACACCACTTATTGCATGTACCACAGAAAATTGAGTTGCTTCCAACTCCCTTCCCACAACAACCACATGGGTATCTCCCACTCTCTACCACCTGCTGGTTCTTATTTCCAATAACCATTATTTGGTCTTATCTATATTTATTTTCAAACCTCACCTTTCCATACTATTTCTCCATCTTACAAACATATCTGTAGCCTCCTCCTTCAACTCTCCAGTCAGCACCAGGTCGTCAGCGTATAACAACTCAAACAGTCCCTCTCCTCTGCATTCCTTTGTGGCCTCTTCTATCTTGGTGATGAACAGCAATGGGCTGAGCGCCGATCCTTGATGTACCCCTACACCTATTTCAAACTTCTCGGATCTCCCCGCAACCTTTTCACCCGAGATGTGGCTTCATTGTAGAGCAACATCACCATTCTAACTAGTTTCTCAGGAATTCTCTGCCTTCTGAGAGCCCACGCTATCACCTCTCTTGGTACATGGTCGAATGCCTTCTCTAGGTCGACAAATATATGATATAACTTCTTTTTCTTGTCTCTATACTTCTCCTGCATTTGTCTGATGATAAATATTACATCCATTGTTGACCTTCCACTCATGAAACCGAACTGCCTACTATCAATCTGCAAAGATTCCTGTAGTCTCTTCTCTAGCACCTTCTCATAAACCTTCATTGCGTGCTCTAACAGTCTGATTCCTCTGTGTTTTCCACACAGGAGAGCATCTCCTTTTCTCTTGTAAATAGGCGATGTCCAACTATCCTTCCAGTCTTCCGGCACTTTTTCTTCCTCTCCTACTCTCCTGCATATGGCCGCCAACTCCTCTATAATGCATCTCCTCCGGCCTTAACCAGGTCCATTGCCTAAACTAAATAATTTTTAGCAGTTCGTAATATTTACCTTGACATTCCCGAAACATAGGTCCTAAATCCTGGCGTCCCCAAGACAAAAAGGCTGTTTTAACGTTTGAACTGAACGAAACATCACCAAAGCGAGGTTGATGATAGTGTGTGTGCTCTATACAGGGTTTTTTCTACCAAATGTCAGTGCTGGCGTTCTCCTAGGCCCTACATAAGGTCCCTATTAACAGAACAACTCCTGCTCACCTCTTTCCATCTAATCTAAGATTTAATTATAATATACATAATAAACTATATCAAATACATGAATTACTTTTTTGAGTTTCAAATCACCTAGGAGAATTTAAACTTGAAACAACTCTAGATGCGGTTTAGTGCATGTCATCACACAGGTCTGCAGATTCATTTTTCTTGTGCATTGGTTTTTTTGTCACCATTAGGAAGAAAGAGACACACTGTTTGGTCAGGTGTTTGGAATTATGGCAATCACGAGGGCACATATTTCGCAAGAGAAACTTTCTGTAAGTATGGACATACTGGTAATGGCTTATCACTATTCCCCAGCTTAAGCTGGTTTTGTAAGAAAAAGAAAACAAAGGTATAAAAACTTCGTTGTATTAATTTTTACTTATTAATGTATTCATGAGGAGTTTGTCATTGATTGGAAGTATTTTCAAGTATAAAACTATCTATTGACTTTGTTTGAGTTAATAGGTATATTTTGTTAGGCACTTGTTTTGTTAGGCAGGGGCTTCATTAAAGTTTGGAGCAGAAGGGTATTATGTTTGGCACTTGGGCAAAATAACTTTTGAATGTATTTTGTTCTTTTGGTTAAGATGTTGAAATCTGACAGTCAATTTGCCTGGTTGTAAGGTTTGTTTCTCTGTGTTTTGTAGAGCAACAGTTGGCTCAAAGAAGTAGTACAGACCCTTAAACAGTTAGGCATGAAGAAAAGTTATCTCAAGGAAGTTTGTGCCAAAGCTATTGTTGATATTTTTCCACTGGTAAGTTATGGTGCTGTCCAAGCTCATTTTTTTTTGCAGCAGGTACAGTGAATCTGTAGGTATGGACATATTTACATAAAAACCTGACTTTAGTAGGGTAACTTTACAAGTTAAGTCTTGCACAAATTCATGTTTTGAATTGTTTTGCATCCTCCTACTCAAACAAGTTTCCTTAGTATCACAGCCCCGGCCCTCCCTCCTGGGTTTTCAAAGTCATTTTTGCCCTCTATAGGTTTGCACAACTTTGATTTACCAAGATTGAATGAAACAAAAACTGACTTTGTCTGTATAGTTCTTTTATCACATACTTAGTTCGAAATTTACATAGTAGATTGATCGTTGAAATACAGAGCATATCAGCCACCCATATCAATCATATTTGGTAATATCAAAAACATTTAGAATCTACTTAAAAGCATGTGATAAAAAGAAAATTACACGGCCACTTGGAGATACAAATTTTATCTTTTCTGTTGAAAATATTTTTTTCAACACTCAAAGATAAGATTTGTATCTCCATGGAGCCATGTTATATCCTCTATTTAATACATTGCAGGTTAGTGAAGTATCATTAAGTTTTAGCTTGAATTATTAAACTGTTTTTAACTGTAAGTGGCTGAAACAAATTTTGTTTTACTCCAGGTTTCATTTCCAGCATTTGAGGAGCTAATACTGCCAGAGTTGAAGAATGACATTGAATGTGGTTGGGTCAATGCTACTCCAGAGTCACTGTTTGTTGCTCTTGCAGTTCAGAGATATTATGGGGTACTATGACTAGCACTATATTTACACACCTGGGCCTAGTTGTTCAGTTAGGTTATCCAACTTAGACAAGCCCTAATGGTTTTTTTGGATGCCCTGTTCCTTATCATGGAAAAAAATTGTAATGTTCAACTATTGTATATTTTTTACTAGGGTCAAATAAAGAATTGTACTCAAAGACTGACTAGCACTAACCGAGGGTTAAACTTTAATCTACGATCTAGTTTCCAACCATATTGTGGCTGTTTTGGCCTGTAATTTTGGAAATGAAAAGTTTTTTTCATTGGAAAATCTAAACAGTATTGTATAAGAACCACATGTTGATATTTCCTTAGGAAAGAAATTGCCACTTCAGTTTTGGCTTAACCAAGGGTTAAAGTTAACCATACTTCGAACATCCCAGCCCTATAATGCATATAAATTAATTGTCATTTTAAAGTCTGTTTGGACATTGTACACTCACGCTAGTAACGAATGGAGCATTGGATATACCTACTGGCAGCATCTTAAAATGGTATCAAGGGAAAGAGTATGAGAAACCAATCCTTAAAATAGCTTAAAAACTATAATAACAGAGCAGCTATAACTTTGCTTCCCTTTTTGTTGAAAAAAGTTATTTATAATGCATGATATAATGTGTCAGAAAATAAATAGAAATTTTGAGTTTGCCTTCATTTATAAGCAGCCACTGCTGAGTAAGAGTATACTGTTGCAACAGTTCTTGATGATTTCGAAGTAAAGAAATTGTTGGTTTACAAAACCTTTCGATCTTTTAAGTGAGTTGTTAGACTATTGTTGGAGCTTTGTTTACTGTTTCGATCCAATTTATTGGTTTGCTTACTAGATCGAAATGACTGCTCTTCAAACTTAAGTTTGAAAGGAGCTCTAACTCAACTTTAACACTGAAACGTTTCAACCATCTTGCATTATGAATACTAGCACTGTGAACCAGGCAACAAAAAGCTTTGACTTTACCTAAGGTACATGATTAACAAGTAGAACTATGTACTTTCTACTTTTGCAGGAGCAGCTGGGTAAGAAGACATTTAAGAAATTCTGGAATTGTTCTTTCATTGCTGATGTAAAAAATTATGAGAAGTTGGCAAAAGTTTTACAGGTAGGAATCTTAATAATGATGCTTTATCCAATTATGTACCTCGCCATTCAAAAAGAAAGATGGTAAATGGTAAAAATTGTTTTTTTTTTAAAAATTAATAATTAAAAGCAAATTACATTCAGATTGTGTTTTATTGTTTTTGTTCTGTATCATGAACTCTACAGGAGTCCAGTTCAGCTCATCCGAGAGTTCATTCTGTGTGGGATGAAGTGTTTCATTGTGTTGTTAATAATCCAAAGAGTGATTTCAGACAGTTTTGGAGCGTTTCTGTTGATGGTAGGTAACAGATGTTCCATATTATAAAAATACTTTGCCATCGGTCTCATGACTGCTTTCAAAAGTATCCTGAAATGAGCGGCTTTATGTAGTTTAAATTATAATCATTCCTTCGCTTGGATTTAAGGTATTTTTGGTTTGAAGATACTGCATTATTTTCTCCAAAGGGTAGATGTATTCATGGTTTGTTTTTGTCATTGCTTTTATATTGTGTGCTGTTCACATATCTCTATTTAGAGTTTCATCAAAGGACAGGTATCAAGCAAACTGACTGTCTGTGAAGACAATTTTACCTGGCTGCCTTCAGCATCTCAGCTGAAAGATTAACTTTAACAAGCTTTGTACGGGGTCTGAATTTAAATTCCCACCATAATTATCTATACCTTAACAAAACCCCTGGTTGCCAGCATTTTGTTGTGAAATCTTTCTTATCAGTCTGTAGAGACTTTTCATCTGATTGCTTGATGGTGTTGACAATGCATATGTCTTGTTTTTCCATCCCATCAAGTACACTAGTTTTTTATCTTCATGTGCAAAATAATCAAGCTGCACTAAGGATTTTGTTACTCTGGACATTTTGTTAAAGTGCTACTGAAGACTAATAATCCGCTGTAAACACTAGTATAGTGCAGCTTGGAGTCCTTTTAAACCATACCATGTAAAAAATGGACGTCACATATTTCGAGTTTTGTTCGCACTGAAAGCTTTTAAAATGGTCAGGTGAGCACTTCTAGCCATTTACCGTACAGTTGGAAAGAAGTGTTGGAAAAGCACACAGAGATATAAAAATACCAATGACAAACAAGCTTCAGGAACGGAGTTTATTGTTAAAATGTTAATTAACTGTTTTTTTAAAGTCCCTATCAAGCTTATTTTTTTAAGTTCCAAACGAAAACTAGAACCCCTTAATAATAGTAAATCTCGAAAATAAACCTTTTCTCGCCGTTCCTGTTACATTTTTTAGACTTGAAGCGTGCTATGATGACGTAGCGGGAGGCTTATGACTTAGCACGAGGGATGAAGGAGAGACAATCTTTTTTATCTCAAAAGATTCAATTCTGACTACAATAGTCACATTTTCATAACTTTAATCAATGAATTATTCCCTTGAAAGTGTTTGAAATAAAAGTTTTTGACGTTTTTTAACAGAAATGAATATTTTTAATATAAATCACATAACTCATAGCTGCTACTCTCTAGGTTACCAGTCCGTGGCCTTCTCGGTCAAAACTTACACTCCGATATTTTTTTTATTAAAAGCATACTTAGACATGGAAATTTTCTTTGGTTATTTGAATTTTGAGTTCACAGATGACAACAGTTTTAATCCAAAAAGCAAAATTATAAGCTTGATAGAGATAATGTTGCAGTTCTTTCACTACCACTCTTTTTGGGGTTGTTGTTTTGTTCAACAGAGAATTTATTCCAGTCAACCCATGATAGGAAATATCTTGGTTTCCAGTTGGTTGAGGGAATGTTGGCCCAGATCACATCTAATCAGGTACAAACGATTTTTCAACTAATTTTACAAACATGCGAAACTTGATTAATAACATTTTCCGAGTTTTTTTGGCCTGATTGAGTTCAGTTAGAACTTAAATGATTGGCTGAAATCCTAAATGTCACTTGCTTTTAATCACTTTTTTCCAAGACTTACACACATAGGACATTCAATAATTTTGGCACAATGAATGCACAATGATTGTTTATTTCTCGTTTGTTTCAGGTTCCTATTTTGATAAGCAGCAAGTTTTTAAGGTGTTTTATAAATAACTTGGCGTCTGGGCAGAGTAACCTCCTTGATGCTGCAAAACACCTGGTAAGAACTCCTTTTGTCTTTTTATGAGGAATCCGTATTTAGCTTTAGAATCTTAATTCTAGTGTAGCTATATAGCTGCTGATAATAATAATAATTATTTAAACGTTTGTTGCATGTTCACAAATGCTGTGCATAATTTTATTAAAAGACATATATTGTAGCGTAATAGCTGCTTATGCTTTCCAGGCTTCTTTGATGCCTTCTTCCATATCACAAAATAAAGATGAGGCTGTGGGTGCCGCTGTTATCCAAGAGCTCTTAGGAAGGTAAATAAACCCATAGGATCTTTTGGAAGTTTTGAACTCAAGAAGGAAAGATAAGTTATATATGAACTATTGTGGTGCGAAAAGCTCACAAATTCAATTTATTATAATTTATGGATTCTGATGAATTACGAGGATTTTTTATTTTACTAGTTAACATTATTCTATTAGTGGCAGAATATCCACTGAGCGCCGAATCGAAGGCGCGAGGTAGATTTTTCATTAAGCCATTAACCAACGAAACGTGTTTTGACAATTTGTTAGCTACAAAATGTCTTAAATGGTTTAAAACAGTGAAATTCTTTAGGCTGTTTTAAATATTCCGTGTTTTCAGATAAAACCTTTTAAGTATTGTGATTCGAAACGGACGCGAAGCGACCACTTCAGTCCGCCATTTTGTTTGGGTGTCATCATCTACTGTTTCGGAGGTAAATATTGTCTCACATCTATTATTTCAAAACAAATCAAATCGCACGTAGCCGAGCTAGTATATACTAAAAAGATATACTCTTCATCGCGCGCGGTAAAGGTACTATTTTTACCTTCACGTATGAGGATTTTGGTGTCGCCATGGTTACTAACATGATTAGCCAATCACAAGAGAGCTTCCTACTCTGTCGCGCAGCCGGGTCTTTCGATAAAGTAGTGTTTTATTTAGGAATTTCGTCAGTATCTATAGAATAAGCAGAAGAACATAACTTGGCCGCTTTCGAAATTTTATCGACTCTTGCTGAAAGTATCTCTCACTGATTCCCTTCCCTCACTGATGAGATATATTTTGAACAGCATTCGGAAGATGAAATTCGTATCCCCACACGGTCAAATCAAGTCTGTCGTTAGTCTTATACCGTGCTAGCAAGCCCCGCCAAGTCCAAAACTCAAAAAACAAAACTCAATTCGTTATATCTTTCATTTTCAACTCAGGAATGGAAGTTTGCAGTTTGACATGCTAACAAGAACAAGATTAGTGGACTCTCTTGTAGCAACAGTGAGTAAAATGTTTTCATGATAATATGGTTAATTTATTTGGGATTACAATCGTATTCTGATTATGCGTTTCAAGAATTCAAAAGGAAGAAAAATTCAAAAGTAAACAAAAGAGCTCCTTACCCAGATACTTCAAGCCCGATGTACACAATAGGACATAGATGAGTTCGCACGCATTGTCTCTAAAGGCAGAGAGCTCAGTCAGTTCTGCTCCACGGCGATAAAATTTTTGTGAGAAGTTTTCTTTTTCGATGCGTGTATTGAACTTAGTAGATACTTGGCTCACTGCCTCGCATTCCTCAAAAGGTTTTGCTGTACAACGGGTTCGTCCGTTCGCCTCATGTCTTCCGGGTTACTTTGCGACACGTAAAATATCAACTTATTTGCGAAATGAATATCACATAACCATGATATATAAATGTCGAAGCTCTACCCTCCCTAGCACGTGATGTATAGTCTGCACAGGGGCTTGTAACATTAGACACGACCTTCATGTTGCTTTTATTTCTTACTAGTTGAAAGGATCAAGTATTCAGACGCTTTGTTACTGGTTATGCGCGGCGTTTGAGAAAGGTTTTATCGGCGAAGAAAACACGGAACACAGGTAAAGAAACACTACTGGTAGACTATCTAGATAACTTGCATAAGTGAATTTTCTATACTCACCCATATTTAATTATGCATACAGTAATGGCCGCCAAACTTAACTTTTTCATGCAGTTTATGGTTGCTAAACTTCACATTTTCTTTTCGGGAATTAAAAGGTAGAATCCGTTCCCTAACCCTAACAGTGCTTTCGAGAAATTTTGGTTGCTTATAAAGCGAGGTTTACCTCCGATATTTTGGTCTGAAGATCAATAGCCTTGCACGCGTAATGAAGTATGGGTGAGTACGGAAATTTAACCCTCGCATGTATGTAACTCTTATATGTGTACTCTTATAAAACACTAGCTTCGAGTTTGGACCCTTTGTAGCCTCAATGCCGTGCTTACCCTTGCTTCAAATTTAATTGTAATACCTGTTATGTATTTTTACCAATAATTTGTGCTACTCATTACTTTTGTGGGGTTATTATATGTGCTGCAGTTTCTCAGCGAGAGATGTTGATTTGGCAAGATTATCGTTTTTGAAGATGGTAAGTCGAACTTCGGGATTTTTGTTCTTCATTCTAGACGTGTTAGTACAAAAAGTATTACAATTTTAATATAGCTGTGAGGGGCCAAACTGAAAATGTGCTCGAACAAAGGTGTTGGCTTCCCCCTGACGTAATGACTGCGAACTAACAGCATGTAATAAACTTAAAGATTTTTAAAATCGATTTGCCACAGTTGCAGAGCCCCAATTGCATGTCAGTAAACCCTAAACAAACTGGACTAAATTTAAGTTTCGCGACTTGTTAGAGGCAGGCCAGTTTGCTGTTTACAAGCGCGGTGGGTTAGACTCTGGAATCAAGTTGTCAGAGTAGGATTTGAACCCGGACAACCCTGTAGACGCCCTAACCACTGAGATACGCTGCCTCCTAATTAATGATCCCAAATCGCTCTCTCTGTCTTTGTGTATAGAGACTTACACGTCTTTTTTCGTTTAAGCTTCTGGCGCTAGCAAAGAACAAGAATGCGGAACAAGTGCAAGGCTGTATAGACCACATTCTGAGCTTCTTCTTCAAGTACGCGTACTTACAGCCAGTACAGGCCGACAGTTCATTCATGGTAGGTCTCAGAGGTTTTGATAAACCGTTATTTTACATTAAACTCACCCTATCAAGGTTTTACTGCTTTGAAAGTTAATACGAGGATGAAAACATCGACGACGAGGGTTTTCAATCACGTTTGGCTAGTTTGCTTTTTTTTTGTTCGAGTTACGCTTTGTGAACAGAAAAAAATGAAACTGATTTTTCTAAAGGTAAATGAAGATCACTGAACAAAACTTTTGTAGATCGATCTCATTGTCGTTAAAACCACAAAACTGAGTTTTTCACGATGTAATTTTCAAAACGACGGCGTGCAGGTGACCCGCACGGTGCATTCCAACGTGCAGCTGTTGTAATCACTATTGTTTTCTGATGTCGGTTTTGGCGTAATCGTATCTTAAGTTGGGCTCACACTAGCGACGGAAGCGAAGACGGAGATGTAAGCGGAGACGGAAGAAGCCTTACGTTCTAGTGTGAACCAAGAAAACGGAGACGGAAGCATAAGCGGAAGCTCGACGGAAGCGGAGACGGAAGGAGCGAATCGTTCCTTTTTCTTCCGTCGTTTCTTCTGCTTCCGTTTTGCTTCCGTTGTTTAGTTTGTAGTGTGAACCAGTAATGACGGAAGCGCAAACAGAAACAGAGGGATGACCCAATGACAAAGGTTCTTTTCCAGTCCCTCGGTAAAATTTCCTACAGATATGGCGGCAGCAGAGTTGTTGACCGAAGCTGTTAGAAAATACTCCGTTTTGTATGTTGCGTTCATGCCCAAAACGTTTTTTTGGCCGCAAAAAACTCTCTGACCCAAATGGTTCTCATTTTTCTGAAATTTGTCAGT
>JAOBAT010057677.1:0-26892 GCA_026413305.1 Hydrozoanthus tunicans | reverse complement strand
CACCTGGAACACGCTAGAGAGACTAGCCCAAGACAGGAGGAGATGGAGGGACGAAATCGTTGATGGCCTATGCTCCAGGAGGAGCTAAGGGCCTAACTAACTAACTAACACATTCAGTTTCCATTTATGGTCAGTTTCGCATATGAGTTGATAATTAACTGTAAGAGTAAGTGAATCAGTCAGATTGTGAGAAATGCATTTTTTTATGTTTTTTATTACTAAGTATCTTCAAAGCAGTTACAGTGAAAGATTGAAATTTCACAATGTACCCTTTAACAAGATGACCATATATCATAAAGATGAATCGAAAGCAGAGAGAAGCAAACATGCTGATACTGCTAGGACTAAAAACTTTGATTTTCCTTATATCAATCAAGATACTATTGTGGTTGTTATATTGTAACTAATTCAGAATGTTTCCTTCGAAGCTATTGCATCATTCATACACGCAAAGCTGAGTTGCGGAGAGCTGTTGAAGAGAGAAGGAAGAGAAAGAAGAGAAGCAGTGTGGATGAGCTATGGAGCGACATGGAGGAGTACAGAGAGCACAGTAAAAGAAGAAGAACTACCAGCTCAACCTCGCACAAGAGCAAAGACGGATCACACAAAGGGGATTTTCATTCTTCAGGTACAAGATTAAATAGATTTGGTTTGCCCAGGTTACTTTAAACCTGACATACTCTTTCAAAAAAATATGTTGATTTTTTTTGAGTGCAGGAAAAATTAAAAACAAAGGTGAACTACTGTTTGAGGTAAAATTGGAAACGGCTGAAAGTCGTTTACATATAAATTATACATTTTTTATTTAATTTTATTTTAACAAAGTCAGTTCACTTTTGCAAATACATGATACAAGCTACAAAGTTCAAATTAAAAATCACATTTTTATTTTGGTTACAAATCAATACAAAGTTACAAGGAAATATTAAATAATAAACAAAATTAAAAGAGAAAGGTGAGCCTTGGCATTAATGGTAAGTGTAGAGCTAAGTTGTTGATCCAAGGAATTAGTTTATCTCAACTAGGCTATTTTTTATCTTGGAAATAGAAATAAAGTCATAAAATAAGAAATAAAGTTATTATAATCTCTATAGTTTCCTGCATTCCTTTAGTTTGCAATAGAAACTGCAGAATTCAGTGTATTCTCACTCGGACTATATTGTTTGATGTATAGAAGAAGAAGAGGTCAACATGGATCCACCTAGTGGATCTGAGGAATTGTCTAAGGTTGACAGTGCCTGGCATGGTGACGCTGACAGTGACGCAGAATCGGTCAACAGTGAAGATGAGGATCCTCTAAAGTAAGAACAATAACTTTTTTTAGCATTTAATAATAAACCTAATAAAAGAATTACAATAGTAACAATGATGATAATAGTTAAAACTGGGCCCAGTTGTTTCAGTCTCAATCTTGGGTTAATTACTTTCATTGACAACCAATAGATTTTGTTAAGAGTTTTTCCTTTAACTGGCCCCAGGAGCTCTTTCAGGGTTCTCTCTGTATTAATCATTATTGTTATTTTTATAGTTATTTGTATATGTATTATATTTGTATAGAAAATAATGTTCACGTTGTTTGACAAGTGCTCACATTTTTGTCAGTCATGCTAACATAGTTGAAATAAAAGGGTGGAAAAGACACCATGTACTTAATGGTTAGTATATGCAAGAGAGGAGTTTGCATTCTAGAACAGAAAAGCTGAATGCAGCAAGATTTGAAAAATAAAATAATAATTTAGACTGCTGCCATTTATGCATAGGTTCTATTGGGACATTGCCTGGGTGTGATTGCAGTCACATTATTAAATCCCTTCTAATATTTAAATTAATGTTTGTTACTAAGACATGCAGGTGTTTGGACAGCTGAGGAAGCTGTTAGAATGTGCCGAGATAAGATGGTGCGGCTTCGATCCCTGTATGTTGACCAGTTCAAGAGACTGCGGCATGTACTGAAGGAGAAGAGGAGAAAATATTTGCATTCCATTCGAGTTGAGGAGGAAAATGAATTTGGTGAGATATACCACTTTGCAAAAAACCATTCCAGATGAAAAATTTTCATTTACTATTATCACATGTTCATACTAAGATTGATTATCATTGTCATGATCATTAACTTTAAAGGAACTTACACTCCAAAATTATTTTCATATAAAATTGTTTAAAAACATCAGTTTGGGATTCCAAAGATATACTTTCTAAAATTATGGTCACAATTCTGCCTCGTTAAAAATTTTTAGTAAGAATAGATAAGAAATAGTATATGTGATTTTTAAAATCTAAACAATTTCAGTCTTAACAGATCATCTTCAGAGTTAAATATAAATGAAAACTGCCGTGTCTTTGTTAAAATATTTAATATGAAACTTAGCATAAAATATAATTAAGTCACCCGATTCCCTTGAGGAAAAGAGTATGTTCAAAAGATTGAACTTGTTATTTAATACTTCTTGTTCTTCACTTACCCATACTGTGTGCATATTTGTTCATCACATAGTTTACTGTTCAATCTTTAAAGGGAACTTACACTCTTACATATGCTAAGCTTCATATATTTTAACAAAGACACAGCAGTTTTCATTTAGTTTTAACTCTGAAGATGATCAGTTAAGATCAAAAACGTTTAGTTTTTAAAAATCACATATACTATTTCTTACCTATTTTTACTAAAAAGACTTTCTAAAATGATTCATGGATTAATAATTGAAAAAATGAGTAAAGAAAGTACTAGTTAGTCAATCTGGTGGAGACTACAATGTTGTACTGACACCTGACATCACAATACAAAACTGTTAAAAGAATCGGGTTTTATTGTCTTGTTTGGACTGTTTTATTGCTTGCATATGTTGTAAAATTTTCCAGTAGAATAAAAAACATTTTCCTTTTTAAGCAATTTAATAAAAAGCTTTTCTTTGATAACAAACTGCAGTTTCTTGTTGTGACGTCAGTCATCAGTCCATCCATGGGATTGACTAGACTAAGTGCTTCCTTTACTTGTTTTGACAGAAATACTAATGAATGAAATGTTTTAGAAAGCACATTGATTTTTTGGAATCTCAAACTGTCAGATGTTTTAAAACATATAAGAAAATAATTTTAAATGCAGGTCCCTTTAATTATTGCTGTTGTTACATGACTTTGGATACAGGTGAATGCACTGTACCAGTGTCACAGTTGCTGCCCAAAAGAAGGAGGAAAGTGCATGGAGATGAAGCACTTCTTCACAAGCAAGCAAAAGAGAAGAAAACCAACACAGGCGGCCGACACCAGAACCTTCCCCATCTCAGGTGTACATACACCATCAATGGAAACAGATGCACTGATAAAACCTTACCACTGACCAAATATTGTCTTCGACGTATCCTTTCAGTGGTAAACTTGCTTTATTTTACTAAGATGCAGGTGCAGACAGAACACTGAAGAGGAAACAAACGTTTCTAAATATAAATTATTTGTTTATTATCTTTTAAAGATTTTATACTTGATCGGAAAAGAAAAAAACACAAGTTCATAAATCATTTACTTAGAGCTTAGAAGGGAGAAAGGATTGTGATACAATACCATAAATTAAGTTTGTTCATCTAAAATGTTCGTTTGAAAATTTTTTTCAAGGAAATTCAGTTTTATGGCTTCAGTGCACTGAGTGACAATTATCTTAGTAAAAAATAAATGGTTTCAGTTTTTTCATTGGACATGTTGTTATGTTGTTTGATGTGACTTACCCTTTGCTCCAGTTTTTTTCAACTTTTCTTGTCAAACCCTCTTCCACATAATTCTATTGTAGATGCTCTAATAACCACTCCTCTCTAACCCCCCTGTCTAGAGTTTTAAGTTTTTAATACCAGTAAACCCCCTCTCTAATAAGCCCCCACCCCCTCTATTATGCCCCCATGCCTCCCCCCTCTCTAGTAAGCCTCTCCCCATACCATTATAAAGGCGATGGAGCTAATACAGGCATATTATGTCAAAAATATTATGTTTTGTCAACATTTTTATTTGTTTGAGTTTTTTGAAAGTGCTGGTTATAATGCCAGATGAAACAGAGTTACTTCTTACTGTTACTGTAGATCTGTTTGGTTCCACTGCCTGGATAGCCTAGTTGGTGTGGGAGGCCTGGGTTCGATTCCAGATGCTCTAACATCTGCAAACAGTTAGACCTTCGGGTCTTCTTGGATAAGGATGGGTCGTTGACCTCGCATAGGACCTTTAGTCCTGTTCGTCTGTTCTCTTGTGGTACTCCTTGAGTAAAAAAAATGTCAAATCAAATCAAATCCACTTCATGTTGTGTTTTTTAACCGCTGCCAGGTTAGCCTAGTTGGTATGGCGCCAGTCTTTCGTGTGGGAGGCCTGGGTTCGATTCATGGTGCCGGACCTTCACTCAGGGTCTAAAAACAACTGAGGAGAAGGTGCTGCCTTTGCCCTAACATCTGCATCTTCCCAGATAAGGATGCTAAACCGTAGGCCCAGTCTCTCGATCTCCTATCGAGGGACTTAAAAGAACCCACAACACTTGTCAACAAAGAGTAGGGTGATCCCGGTGTTGTTATCTGATAATGAAATGATGAAGTTTTTAAAGTGCTAAATAACATTTCCCATGATTTCATTGTGAATTTTGTTGCACACAAACCTTAATTTTCAGTTTGCAATCTTTAAAATTTTTGTCAATATAAATCAAGTTCTTTAACACCTTACCAGATGTTAATAATGATCCAAATCAAGTTTTGTTTGAGCGATGTACTTTTCGTGGTGGGGACAGTCAACAGTGTGACACTCTGGTACCCAAGTTGTTCTCGCACACCACCTGTTCCGTCCACATGCAGTTGCCAACACAGGCCATCAGAAAAGATGTAAAAAAAGATTTAGAAGAGGCGAAAGAACATGACAGGTTAGCTTGATCATCAGCTTTATTTTGCGAGTTTGTGTGTGGACTTTGTATTTTTGTAGTAACAAACCAGGCAACATTTTTTTTAAAAATTTTTTACAGATCCCGCTGACTCATATTTTATCATTTTAGAAAAAATAAATTTCTTGTTTGGATTGCGGTTTATCTTTATTTTTAAACATCAGTCTATCTTTTTTTCAATGGTTCTGTCTACCTTATTTGGCTATCTACATTCTTCGGGATTTTGAGTTGAGATAAATTGTCAATATTCACCAGGGAAGTTGACAACAAATCAATTTTTCGCTCTGTCTTTAAGTTAAAACTGTACTTGTGTTTGCTAGTGTATCAGCACTGAGTTTTTTTGACAGTTTTATTTTCATTGTCTACCTGATCAAAAATTTAAATAATCAAGTGATCCTGTAAGACTAAAAATTAAAAAAATTTGGCCTAAAGAATGATAAAAAAAGTAATAGATTAGTATTCATCTATTCACTAAGTACTGTTTGTATGCTGTGTAAAGAGGTTTGTTTCACTCACTGATCCTGAGGTAGTCTGAGAACGTAACTAGCTTTATTACACTGCAAGTCCAACTACCAGGGCCAGTAACCAAATCCTGTGTGCTGATTGGCAGAAAATTGATCCAATAACTTCCCATACAGGACTGGGAGCTTATTACTCGGGCTACCTGTGGTAGACTGAGTCTACATCTGCGAAGCCTATCTATCAATATCAGTCTATCGATGTATCGACAAACGTGTAAGCCTGCGGGTCGGTCAGTGGTGCGCCATATGTAAATGTTTCAAGACTGAAAACAACAGAACAAGGCCCGTTCAAACAAATGAACTTCAGTCCGCATGTGTTTACGCAGCTAGGAACACTCACTTGAAATTTTTTTTTTAATTTTTGTGTGTGAACTTAAAGTTGAATGAAAATATTTTTTCAAAATTCCATTTCGAACTATGACAAAGTTAAAACACGCATTATAGATCGTATAAATTTCTGAGGTTCCAAGCTTACGCGTGGCCCGAGTAAACGCCATTACAGGCATCTAGTTGGACTAAATTTTCTCGTTAATGCGAACGCGCAGCAATAGTTGTTTATGTTTTACTGATCTAAAACTGAAGCCATGTAATAAATTCTTAAATGTCTGTACTTCGAGGGATTATATCTTGTTGGTTGGGGTTCTCTTGGGACTGAAAAGGTTTATCTTATTATCCTGAGTGCAGAAGGTCCAACCAGAAACCTAACCGAGGGCACCAGCATAGCAGACTGGCCCTTTAACAGTAAGTTAGAATAAGACCGAAAATTTAATCAAATGTCTGACAAGGCTACTGAAAGTCCTCTAAAAGTCTCTTGTGTTGTGTTCGTTATAACCTTGGGACTGTAAACCTCTGTGCAAACATGCTGCTTATATTATTTTTATTGCTTATTTCGTACAAGGGATCGAAAGACCAAGGCACTAGAACAGAAAGTTAAGACAGAGCTGTCCATATCTTTACCCTGCGAACCGACGCCATCTTTGGACTCTTCTGCTCCGGGAGAAACTACGTCAACTCTGTTACCAGCTCAGAAATTACTGATGCCTCTCGGACCGCCTCCGCCCATCATTGGCTCAAAACTAGCCATTCTTGTGCCTCCTTCAGACAGTCAGAAGGCGAAAGAGACAGTTCAGATACCTCAGCAGGCCAAAGCTTCCCAAGCTGAACCTCCTCGACAAATGGTGAATGAAAAATCAAAACCAGAAGCAAATAAGGTTGTCGAGGAAAACGCTTCAGCATCTAACAGTCCTACAGGATCCTTGTCAGGCATTGATATCTCGCCCAGCTTAGCTGCAGCCAGTATTATAGCGGTATGTAGTCCACAAAGCTCTGCTGGTGAGAGCACTAAATGTGCTACATCTGTAAGCACGCTTCCAGCCATTGCAGTAATCTCCCCCACTTGTGGCTCCTCATTTTCCACTCAGGCAGCTACAGCAACTACAACTGTAACCTCTGTTCTTTCTTCAGCTGCTAGTACTAACTCTGTTACTGTGGAACAGGGAGCTGTGAGTGCTTCAAACAGAGGTACGGACAAAGGCGCCCTTGTAACAACTGCTAGTTCTAGTTCAGTTGTAAAAGACTCTCAAAATACTTCCATGGCTGCGCCTGCAGAAGGTGCATCAAAGAACTTGATAAACTCGTCCTCAATTGCTTCTTCGAGTTCATTTTCGCTCATTAACACACGGACTGTGAAGAATAATGTTGCACAAAGCGCAGCTGATAACTCAAGCTTGAGTACCAGTCTAAAGAATGCTGGAAAACCAGTTACAGATCCACTTACGAGCAACACCACAGTAGTCGGTGTAGCTCAGCCGGTTTCATTGAGTACTTCTTCCTCCACAACAACAGCAGCTGTACAGTCAACTCTTGCTGCATCAACACCTGGTACCTTCACAGGATCAAGTTCGACGTCAGTGGCCAAGTCAAACAGTAAGGAAGAACTATCAAGTGTTGCAAGAACTTTACGCAATGTAAGTTTATTTAGTGGCAAGGAGGTAAAGGTAGCTGATGTGAAGAGCCGTCAGAAATCTGAGAACATTACTCAGTCAGGCGAAGCAAAGTCTGTTTCCAATCAACAAGTAGAGGACAAGAGTTCGATGTCTCAATTGCAGTCTGTTGTAGACGAACAACCACAAAATGAGACAAAATGTTCTGTGCGCGAACCCACTTTTGAAGATAAAACGGAACCAGAGGCGGTGCCTGGACAGAAAAATCCGCTGGAAAAAGTTTCCTCCATAACACCTGAGAGGTCTTTAGGCGAAGAAGAAAAGAAGTGAATTAGACTTGTAAAAAGTTTCGAGATTACGTTTCTAAAACCGAAAAGAAAGAAACAGCCGTACTTTTCATCTCTACACTTTCAAACAATTTTTCTATTGTCTTACGTGAATTCTGTTTTACCAGCAAAACTGTATGAGTTTAAATTGTAACTGGCCAATGCGTTTGAAAAGGGTGGTAAGATGCACCACCATTGTTCATAAAGACACGAGAGAAAAAGGATTCTTGATTAGTTCGAAACTACTTTTCTATCCCTCCTTTGGTTGGGTTAGGGTTTTAATCAAGGTTGGGGTAGGGTTAATCTGTTGGTTCTGGGGAGGGGTTGGTGGCTCAGAAAACGGGTTTGATCCCGAATGTTTGGTGCGAAATTTAGCCATTAATGGAAAAAGAAACTTCTTAGTAGAAGGCAGTTGTGTTTTCTGAACTACGAATTGAAAGTCTTCAAGGCCTGCAAAGTTTACAAAGCTGACGGAAAAGAACATTTAACAACAAGTTGCTGAGGGGTCAGTCGTGTTATAATTATTCAGACTTAGAGAGCTTTTAATATAAAAAGGCGCTTCGGGTTGCCACGAGACTAGAAAAAGTCAACAAAAAGGCCGTATAAAGTCTGGCGATTTTGTAGGGGTCCGGGAATATTTTGATTCAGGTTAGTTATCAAGGAAAATGCTCTTTCTTTATCAGCAAAAACTCATTATTTATGAAGTAATTCTTTAGGAATAGAGCTCAGATACAGAGGACTGTATAGACGATATTCCGAGGGAGTTGCAAGTTAACCAAATTCCGTATCGTGTGTCAAAAATTACCCCCCCCTAAAAAAAAAAAAAATTTAAGGGAATGCTAAAAAAGGGATGTTGTTGCCTCCCCACACGGTGTTTCTCACGTTTTTGTAATAGTGGCCCCCCCCCCCCAAAAAAAAATAACGTTAGAACACGTGCTACGGCCCTATCATAAAATATAACGTGCGTTCTGATTGGCTTTAGTGGTGTACTCTAAGGATCTTCGTACGTCGTCGCGGGGATGTGTGGTTTATAATTATTTTATAAAAGAAGTACCAGTTTTCCATGAACTAAAAAAACTCAAGCGTGTTTCATACAACAACTTCCGCTAAATTTGAAATTCCTTTGTACTTGCGCCACTGCAGTGTTTTTAAATTTCAAGCACTAGGATTAATTTGTGATTGTATTTAACCGCCGCCATAGCAACCACGGGCACTTTATTAGTTCGATTGATAGGGACTCGTACCTAGGCGACGGCGTCTGTTGAAAATAGGAACTCAAAATTTTCACGTTATGGCTAAGTTTCGAATTTCGTGCGTCATTTCCCGCTGAACTAAATAGAATTCGGATCGATAATAGCGCGACGATGGCATAGTGACGCCAACCTTATTCTGACGCGTAAAAAATTATTTAGGACGTTTTAGGCTCAGTTCAGACTTTAAGTGCTTTGCACCTATAGACCTTTTTCAAAAAATGTCAGCGATTTTGATATTGTTTTATGTGAACTCAAATTTGCTTGTCTAGCTTCTTTCTCGAGTTAAACTTCGATGGAATATATTACCCACCCGGGGGAGCATGCCCCCAGACCCCCCCTATTGTCCAGCGTCTTCAGTGCTTGTTCAGTCTGTTTCCTCGTCCCCTCATCGTCTTGTACTGTTTTAGCCAACAGAAACTTTAAGAGTTAATGGGCAGTTAACACATCAGAAGGGGAACTATCACTTTAGTAAGTTCAATGACTAATCCCTTTCATTCCAGGTCCCCTGTCGATTCAAAACGTTTGAGAGGACGTGACAGCATATTGGATTATCAAGTCACACGAGTGGGGCAGTGGGAATATCGCGTTCTCATTAGCCAACACGATTGCGATTCAGGCAGAGCTTGCCCTATTATGTCCAGATCTTCTTAGCCATTTTAAAACTAACCTGCGTGCTCGTTCCCGCGGCTTTGCTGTTCGCTTCCCAGCCTCAGGACAGGGGTGTAGCAAGGATTTTAAAAAGGGAGGGGGGGGGGGGAGGGTTCCAAACTGGTTCCAATGAAAATGGTTGGTCTAAAATCGTTACATTACGTAAACGCAAACAGATACCATTATGATGTTCACTGTACTTATCATAAGCATAGAACAAAACAAAGGATTTCAGGAATAGAAGGTCCATAACACTCTACATTATTATAGAAAGAGAGGGGGGGTTCCTGAACCCCTGGAACCCTCCCCTGGCTACGTCCCTGCAGGAGAGCTGGCTAGCAGGCTATTTTATAAATGACCGTCAATCACAACTAAGTCAACAAGTAATCCCTTTGCTTTTTGATTCAAATAGTTTAATTATTGACAGTTTCAACCTGTTTAAAGCTATTAAGCTTTATAGTAAACCATAAAATAATTTTTTTTTAAAATATAATTTTCATTTTTTTCAATTCCAACTGCTGCACAGATTTTAAGAAAAGTAAAATCTGTCTAACAAAGTTGCAAGTAAATGAATTACAACTTATTTCCCTCGCTTTTATCAACTAACAAAATTTTTCCATCCTGTCTCAACAATTAAGTTTTCTCTTCCTGTAACACTTTTTAAAAGTAAACAGGACTTCCACTAACCCGGTATGGTGCCCCTTGTCTCATATCTTCCACTTCAATATCAAAATGAAAATAGAGTGAGAGATAAATAGGCAATCAACAATCTGTCTTCACTTCTCAAAAAAAGGACTAAGAAATCCCTTTACTTCAATGAGCGGCCACTAATGCAAAGACTACAAATCGGCATAACTAAATGGCCATTGGTCCAATCATAATAATTACAAAAATTTCTAATTTCTTCAGCCTCTGAGAAATCAATTGCTGTTATATCTACAAATGTTTTATAATCTTATTTACATTTTTTTTCACATGGATGAGTTAATGAAAAAATTGATCGCCAATACTCCTACAGAGTTGCGACTTCTGAAAATCCATAAAGTAACATTTTTTTGCTTTTTTTCTTACTAGCTTAAACTTCCTTTTGTTTGCAAAATCTTATTCCTACTGAAAGGAATGTAAATTAAAAAGGTTACTCCTTTTATCCATTTAAACTGCCCGACAAGGCATCAACCAAATTTTCTGCTCATAATATTATAGTGTATTTTGTGGAAAGCAATGCTATTAGTTTTTAAAAACTCAACGCATTAGTTTCAGTTAAAGACCTTTACAAGTCAGCTAGTGAGTAGCCTTTTTGTGCATGCTGCTTGTATCTCAGGACTCTATCAATGATGCGAAAAACACTCAAATGTGCCTTACCTACAGTATAGTGTTAAAAAATTCTGAAAATTTAGGCATTTAACAAAGATATTCTTGTCAAAACGCCGTTTTATAATCATAATGTAGGTGCGTATTCCGACTCACTATAGAACACTTCAAGATCGACAGCACTGACACAGATATTATAAATTTAGTCGTAACATAGACGGTATCCCGACAGAATATATAACACCTCATATAGCACACTTCCTTGGGTACTATAGCTTACTCTTGTAGCCTACCACAAGTTGTATGACTGCACATTTCTCTTCACTCACTAAACAATGCTTCATTAGCACTGATCACCAATCATTCCAAATTGGAAATTCTCTTTATAAGAATTAATTGCTACTTTTGAAAAGGTGGAGGGGGTGGTGGCGGTGGAGACGGTGACCGAGGTGGTAATGGTGGGAAATCTCCAATCCCTTGTGTTCGTGCCAGAGGGGGTGGAGGTGGTGGAAGGTCTTGCCCCAGTAAAAGGCTGAAATCATGCTGGTTAAGTGTGCTACTACCACTACTACTGCTAAAAGGGTTACTTATCAAGGGGCCTGGGGCAGAGCTCTGGCCGGAAAGAAGTCCAGGTGGAAACATATTAGGCGATAAAGTGGATGACTGAAACGGTTGAAGGCCAACACCAGTTGAATTCAAACCAACATTAATGTCGTGTGTCGAAGGAAGTGCTTCGGGTGGGGGTGGAGGTAGGGGTTTTAAGCTTGTTACTGAAGATGAGAGAGGGGGTGGAGGAAGTGGTGCCAAGCCTGGTACTGATGTAGAGAGATGAGGAGGTGGTGGAGGCGGCAAGTGAGTTAGCTTTGATGATGAACTTGAAGAGTGTTTTTTTGCTGATGACCATGAGTGACCTTTCGGATCTGATGATGGGTGTGACTTGTGATGAAGCTTGTGACCAGAAGAGGAGTGACTTTGCTTCTGTGATAAGTGAGACTGGTGTGAATGCGAGCGTGAACTGTGTGAAGATTGTCCTGGGTGTGGAGCTTTAGCATGACCACTCTTATGGGGCACATGTGAGTGGCTTGATTTCCCGTGCTGAGAATGACCCGTAGCTGGTGATCCATCTGAAGAATGTGGTTGATGGCCTGACCTATGGGAAGAATGCGAATGTGAAGATTTGTGTTTCTTGGCAGGTGATTCCTCTGGATGCCTGTGCCTTTGTTTTGCAGCTGCTGTTAATGCTGCACTAGAAGCTGGTAGAGAAGTTCCTACATGCACAGTTGCTTTGTGATCCTTTGTAGATGCAGACGCAGTCGCATACTTTGTAGTTAGGGGTGGTAAAACTGGCAAAGAAACGTTCACAGATAGTGCTGATCTCCCAGATCCGTTTGTTGACAAAGATACATGTGGTGCTTTCACCTTGTCCTTGACAGGGTCTTTTCTCGTAGAGGATTCCCTGTGGGCAGTGTGATCCATACTGTTTATGTGAGTAGCATTGTTAGTATTAGTTCCATTATGTCGGCCATCAACACTGTTTTGATGAACAGCTGTCACTGTAGAAACATTACCACTTGTAGAATTTGAAGCAACTGCTGAAGATGACTCAGATTTGTTACTCTTGGCGGGTAATGGCATACCAGCCTGTGAATAAGATAAAATTAAACCTTTCAGTTTTAAAAAAATCAACAGTCAGTCAGTTCAGTTCATAAATACAAGATGCTCAGGGTTTTACGCCAAAGCATAGCTTCAATGTGGAAACATATGTGCATTAAGAATTACCAATTACCAATCCACTGTAGCCTTTGCTCGTGTTAAAGAAAAATTTAACAGCTTGCTAACACTGCTGCTAGGAGCCCGCTATTCGTATAACCAGTAGTATCAAGTTTTGGTTAGTGGTTAGAGGTTGCTGCTAATTCTAATAATATTTATCATTTAACTATTAACAGCTACACTTCAGGGCATTGTTAAAATTGTTAAAATTAAAAACACTTTACAATTCATTAACATTTAACTAGCAAATTGTAACGCTATTGTGGTTTTCTGGAGTAAAAATCACAAAGTCTGCACTTGCCTTGTAGATTGTAACAGAGTTGACTTTCCTCTTTAGTCTGTTTGGGCATTTCTCCATTATATGAACAAACTGCTGGGCAATATCTGATAGTAAACATAAAAAAAACAGCTATCATTTTTAAAAATCAATGTGAAAAATGTTTTTTTTTACCATTGCTAAAAAAATTTTTTATGGTCAAAACTACATACTACTGATATCAATTCTTGTTTTTTTTTTTAAAAAAATACAATTTTTAAGTCACAATTAAGAGTCATAACTAAAGAAAGATTTGCTTACACTTTGCATATTCTGGTAACATCTAGTGAAAATATTCTTAACCCTTTTCCTACTGGCCCTGCCCTAACAAAACTTAATGTTATTTGTTATTTCCTAGGTGAAATGAGATGCCAAGTAAAATTTTCCACCTATAGTCAAAACATATAATAATTATTATGCTCAGTGAAAATTCTTGTGAACTTACAGCAATGAAAAACACAGAAATATATGTACAAACAGTTATTTATCGAAAATATTTACAAAAACATCAATGATACTTCTTTAAGTTAAATAAATTTGGAGCTGAAGTACAGCTTTCAAACAAGATTGAATTTGCTGCCATTACACAAACAACATATTCATTGGTGTGCAAGAAAAGTAGTATGTTAGTAGCAGTTCGGTGGCAAATGGATAAACTTTTTTATCAGGGCGTTAGCAGGCGGTGTAGTTGGGAAAGGGTCAAAATTAATAGCAACTTAGCTGATTAAGTCATTACAAAAAGTAATTGTGAACTTTTTCAGATATCAAATTTCCCTGGTACATACCGTCCAAGAGTTCCTTTGTGACTGAGGGGTCAATATATTCCCACCAGTCCTTATTGTCATTGGATTTTGGAATCTGTCAACCAATGTGTAAATTGCACACTTGCATTACTAAGCTCCCAAAAATGTGTTTAAAGATGGTATACAGGCTTGTTATCATTAAACCTTTCACCCCAGCTAGTTTACAACATCTAACTTCTCCTTACACAACTCAAACCTTTCACCCCAGCTAGTTTATCGACATCTAACTTCTCCTTACACAACTCAAACCTTTCACCCCAGCTAGTTTACAACATCTAACTTCTCCTTACACAATTCAAACCTTTCAGCCCCAGCCAGTTTAACAACATCTAACTTCTCCTTACTTCATTCAACCCTTTCACCTCAGCCCAACATCTAACTTTTCCTTACACCAGTCAACCTCTTCAGCCCCAGCCAGTTTATCAACACCTACTGTAACTTCTCCTTACATCAATTGGTCATTATAAACATCTTGATAACCAAGAGCGAGGTCTGTCTGGGAGAATATTTTGCCCGAGGTCTTTCACTGTACAGACCGAGCGAATCGAGGTTTGTATGAAAGACCGAGGGGAAAATATTCTCCCGGACAGACCGAGCAAAATGAGGTTATTAAGATTTTTATTAAATGGCTCATTAGTTTGATTAAAAAGCATTTACTTCTGGTAAAAATATTCTCCACAATGTTCATTGAACTTCAATTTTCACACGGACAACAAACTTGACAACTTTCTCCATTTGCTGAAAGTTTTCATTCACTGCTTTTTCCTTCAGGTTATTATTTTCAGTTGGCACCTCTTGTAGAACTTTTCTCGGGTCAAACTTCAATACTTGTAATTGCGAGCAGATAATAAAATTCACCAGACATTGTTTTGACTTTTGAAGTCCATAACTCAAAAAAGTCTGTATGGTAGCTTATTGACCTAAGTTCAGCCAATCAGAATGCTGGAAATTTGGTTATTGACCGAAAATCAGAGTTACCATTTAACAAATATATATTTATTCCTTTCTAGTAGTACCATACACAAGAATTTCCAAACTAGGATTGATCTACCCTCCTAAACAGTAAAAGTTTGGTTTGCAAATTTTTTTTTCACAGAACCAAGTAACATAATATTTTGACTCTAGGTGATGTTAGGAACTAATGTGTTCATAAACTGGTTGGGGCTGAGAGGTTTTTTATATATTTTGACTCTAGGTGATGTTAGGAACTAATGTGTTCATAAACTGGTTGGGGCTAAGAGATTTTGATATATTTTTAATTTTAAGTTCAGCTCGCAATGCAAACTAATGGTCTATACTCTACTCTCTTTATCATTCAGAGCTCTTTCTTGTAGCAATGTTAAAACTAAAGTTAAATGGGCAAGAATCTGAAGGTGACATACTATCCACCCTAATTACACCAACTCCTTTTAAAGAATCCAAGAACTTGGACAACAGACTGTGCAGCAGGTAAGTCACAAGCAGCTGAGGTACTGGTCTTAGCCACATGTAAATTTTGGTTGTCTGGGATGGCCACTCAACTTGAAAAGTTGACCCTTGACCTTATCTACATTTATTTACTTTTCAGTTTAACTCTGTGAAAATGGCAACAAATATGATCTATATGTATATATATGAGGTATAACTCTTTATGGCCAAGCTAACTTAAAAATCAAAATTTGTGGCCATTCTTCAGTCTCACAAGTGTGTTTAAGAAAGCCAAGAATTGACTCCCCCTGGGTGGGACCCTAGTTCATCACAAGATGACTCCCAGAAGAAGCTGATACTCATCTATACTGCCAACTCCACAGCAGCAAGTCTGATGGAGTGTTTGCTAAGACACATCACAGCAGTCTGGTCAGGGACTAAACATTGGTATGATTCAATGGACAGAGTATTTGATTAAATCTACCTCCCAGTTGGACCACTTGCAGGCCAAGTGAATACAAGCACAGGCGACAGTCGAGGGCTTGTATTGCAAACAGAAGGTTGTCAGGTGCAAGCTGCAAAAATCAGTGTAAAATAATTTAATGGTATAATTAAAGATTAAATGCTTTCTTGTTTTTGAAAATTAGATATGTGTTTTCCTGAAGGTTGTGCTGATCAAGTATGGTTATTATAAGAACTTTTTAAAAACACAGAAGAGGTTTTAGCATTGAGACCTTTATAAAATGAAGAAAGATAATTTGATGTCAAAAATTAACTACATTATAAAGTAACTCTATTTGTGTTGCAAGTCGTTTAAATGCTATTATGAGCCCCTCCTCTCTAACAAGCCCCCTGTCTAGAGCTTCAAATTTTAAGTAAACCCCCTCTCGACTCTAATTAGCCCCAACCCCACCCACCTTTATAAAGACAATGGAGCTAAAACGTAAAAAACATTTGTTAACAGTTATATAATTACCTGATTCAGTTTTTGTAAAGTGCTGATTACAACACCAGAGGAGCACAGAATTACTAGTAGCTATTAAATATGTTTGGTTGTCAGAATCCACATTATGTTTCTCTCTTTTGCTACTGACAATAATTTTTAAATTTATAAGCTTCTCTCCCACCCTTCCCCTCTAATAAGCCCCCTGTCTGGTTGGCCTACAAATGAATATGCCCATCTGGGGCTTATTAAAGGGTTTATAGTAACTTTCAAGTAAATTGATGCAGATGTTTCTTACCCAAAAAACTTTAATCTAATGGTAAGTATGTGTACATATCAAGTTCAACTTAAGTAAACTACCTGTTTGTGGCCATAAAATAAGAGGTCTGACCAAGATCTTTACTTGCTGTTGAGAGCAATAAAACAATTAAATAAAAGTATGATAGCATTTAAGTAGCACATCCATATGTAAATTATCAATTGTGTTTTACAACTTAAAACTCTTAAGTCCTGAAAAATAGCTCAGAGCAGAAAAATGGCACAGGGTAGAAAAATCTTTGGAACATAATATCTAGAAGTACCAGGCAAAATAGGTAATATATAGAGCGTAAAAATCTTTAAAAAATCTATTCAATAATGGTTTAGATCGGTATGAAATAGTACAGTATGGAAAGTACAATAAAAAATTGGCAGCAACTGTATTTTAGTAAAGAAATTATGATATTAATAATGATGATGACAACAAAAACCAAAATGATAAAGATAATGACAATAAATATATGACATAACACAAAAATAGGTTTCCTTTCCCAAGATTTTAATAGTTGCAATAAATAAAACAAAATAATTACAGTAAACCAAGTATTTGTGCAATGAAAAAATGAAGAGACAAATTCAATTTGAAAAGCATTATTTTTGCAAGACCAAAATTGCAAACACCACTGTCAGTTGTTGGAATGGCCATTAACCAAAATGATTGAAAAAATTTGATCTCACATGAATACAATAACAACTTTAATGCAACTAAAGACTGAATTTAGGTACAATTAAATAACCTTTGCAGAAGGAGGGTCACCAATAATTATTGGTGACACCTGTATGTTGGTCAAAGTAAATATTATTTTTACCATCGGATTTTTTTAGATCACCATAAAAGAAACCAGCGGGAAACCACTTTAAAATTTTTTTTCTTAATAATTTATTCTTGCTGTAGAAAACAATACCAGTTCTGCTCAAGTACGCACCTCTAACAAGTTGGATGCACTTCACAACATATGTATGTGGGTGGTGCACTGAGACTTCAAAGCCTGTTTTAGCAACCAAAAACACTTATTGCTGAAACATATTAACCCTTCAGCCCCCTAACCAGTATTTCAGAATCAAACTTCTTCAAGGTTACATTTGTAACTCAACTCTTTCAACTGCCTATTAGGAGGGGAGGGGGGGGGGTACAACAGAAGGGGGGGGCTTATTTGAGCTATTGAGGCTTAATGGAGTTAGGCTCCTTAGAGTGGGGCTCACAAAAGAGGGGCTTATTTGAGATGGGCTTGTTAAAGGGGGCTAAAGAGGGGTTTATTTGGGATGGGCTTGTTAAAGGGGGCTAAAGAGGGGCTTATTTGGGATGGGCTTGTTAAAGGGGGCTAAAGAGGGGCTTATTTGGGATGGGTTTGATAAAGAGGGCTACAGAGGGGCTTATTTGGGATGGGCTTGTTAAAGGGGGCTAAAGAGGGGCTTATTTGGGATGGGCTTGTTAAAGGGGGCCTTTTAAAGTAGGAGTTAGTTGTTATTCATTTTTGGTGTTTCTTCAACTATTCATGAAAGTAATATCAGCGTATAAGAATAACACATGGTCTTTCTGGTTGTTGTTCTTCACAACTGATCTGTATCTATGGTTGTTCGTTAAAGGAATGAGCTTTCCGATCTCGCCTTTACAGACAAAAACAATTTTGCCTGCTCCAAGAGATACCAGTGTCTAAACAACACTTTTCAATCTCTCTTTAAATTTCTTCAAGTTTGCTAACTGTTCACTGTCTTCCTTCTCTAGTTGCTCGATTCCATTACCAATGCTTGAGAGAATCTGTTCCATTCCTTTACCAAGCTATGCAGCAAACTTTTAAGCTTCCTAAGTGGGCTAATTAGAGAGGGGCTTTCTAGAGAAGGGCTTATTTGAGGGGGACTTTTTTGAGTAGGTTTTACTGGAGGGGGCATGTTAGAGTTGGACACCTTGTTAGATGGGGCTTGATAAGGAGCCTACTTATTAGGGAAGGAACCACAGAGCTATAGGTCTAAATGGGCTTCTGCCCCACTAATAGTTTTGTCAAAAAATTTTGTTTGGACTGATAGAAATAAACACATTTCTGGCAATCTCAGAAATTCAAACTTTCAACATTTTACAGGAGCGTATGTCCCTGGTCCCCAAGAAAGCTTGTGCTTTCAGCATTTATAGGGGGTGATATGTGCAAGTTTAGCCACACCAATCCAAATAAAATGTTTAATAGAAGGGGGCTCATTAGAGTAGGGTTTACTAGAGGGGCCATATTAGAGAAAGCACTTATTAGATGAAGGATAAATAAAACAATTTACTAAAAGCATTTCCTACTTACCAAGAGTCTGCAAAAGAACGCTCTCATTTTCAACCAAATCTTGAGCTTGCTGCAGATACTCCTGGAAAAGAAACAGCATCAAGGTCATGTTAAAATCAATGTCAAACACTTACAGTAATTACCGCTTATGAAATAACTAATTTTATTATATAGAAAATGAGTGTTCTGCTGCAACATTCAGGATACAAGTGACATATTTTCTATACCCTAACTAGTATAACTAGTAAGATATTGCTGACATCATTTCTTTGTTTTTTTTCACTCATTTTGATGCAAACAAACACTCATATCCATATAGTAAAAAGAAAATTACATAATTATATGAAGTTTATCTCTTAGTGGAAAAAAGGTTCCTTTCATTTGCTACATTAAACTAGTGACAGATACTTTACCTCGCTCTTTGGATCAAGTGGGGGTCCTTCCCGGTGCAAGCAGGCATGTGCCACCCGGATAACATGCTCCAGTTTTCGGGGCTGTTCCTCAACCTTTGCAGCTAAGAACAAACAGCATGGTGCCATAGCCTGAGAGAGAAAAACACAAGTCAACATTTTATGACAAAGAAGATTCTCTACTTCAAATGGAAATTATAGTTCTGTGTGTAGTGCTCTATTTTGAATTATGATAGCATAGCAAGCAGTTAAAACCAAACCAAAACACGTCTGTCTCATTTGGGCTTTAAAATGTTTTTTTTCTACTGCAACTGTAAATAATAGGCCATTTCTAAATTATGCTCCACTGTACACAAACAAAACCTTTTGTTGAGGCCTAGGTGCTCAAAAATACAGCAAATGAATGAAAAAAAGCATCAGCCTCATCTTGAAGGTCTTGTTTGTGTGCAGTAGAGCATAATTTGTAAATGGCTTGTTATAGAACAAAATTTACAAGCCATGACCATGATTTTGCTGGTATTATAATGCAATTGACGGCTCTGCTGGTAACATAACAGCATCTACTAACTCCAAATTGTAGCTCAGTATATGAAAATGTTGTCAATCCATACAATTATCTGGTCTGTGAAACTTTTTGAAATATTCTAAATTTTGATTGGTTAACAATATGCAACAAGCTCTTTCATTGTGGTTAAAGTGTTTTGGTACATATAATAATATCCAATCGAGCCCCAAACCAGAGGTTACCAGAATGATATTCTCCACACCTGAGCTGAATAACTTGAGGAAGTTTTCATCAAAATTATCAGTCTGGTTATTTCTTTGTTTGAAGTTGTTCAGTTTTATTACAATTAATTAATACAAAATTACTTATTTGAACTGTGATTTTGCAGTTTAAGACTCTTCCAAAAAATAACTCTCCCCTCAAAGAAGGGCAGAAACACTCGACAGTACTTCTTTATTATTTACAGCATGGGCATAACCTACCTGATGATCAACTAAAGAATTAATATATTATTTTTGAATGATTATCACGAGAAGTTTCAAAAGCTGATGTTTCCGAGTGTTAGCTCTTTGTCAGAGCAAACCATATTGGTGTACATGATGTGCTTTTATTATCTTTTCAAAAATGCTTTATTTGGTTTGAAAGTGGGTATGACATGAAATATTTTATTACCCCAATGGATAGACCTTGCTAAATGAGGAATAGGGGAGAATTTGTAGAAATTTTATGGTTCTCGAGATGTTAAACATTTCAGGAATTAAAAGATATAATCCTTACCCAAACCCTAACAATGATTGTACGAATTTTTGGTTGCTTGTAAAATGAGGTTTTCTTGGTAAAACTTCAATACTCACCCAGACTTAATTATACATACAGTAATGGCCGCCAACTTCACATTTTCATGCTGTTTATGGTTGCCACTCCACATTTTCATTTTGGGAATTAAAAAATATAATCTTTACCTAATCATTACTCTTAACCCTAACAGTGATTTCGAGAATTTTTGGTTGCTCGTAAAGCAAGGTTTACCTCTGATATTTTCATTTTGAAGATCAGTAGCATAACCAGGCCTGGAGATTTCAGAAGTTGTCAGAAACCAGTTTTCGGTTCTGTGCATTTGATTCCTGGGAAACTGTCGGAAACCACTTTTCGGTTCTGTAAATTTTGATCATGGGAAACTTTTTTTTTCTTTAAAGAAGACTTTAAAAAAGCAGGGTTGGATTTTTATTTTAAATTTATTTCTGGTAAGCAAACATTATGCATGCATCTATGACAAAATGTAAAATACATTTTGCTTTCGCAGATTGCAGTTCTTTGAATCTTTGAGGGTTCTAAACAACCATTAAATTCATAGGAATTTAATTAACAACAACACAAAACAACAGTTTATAGCCATTTTTACAAATTTTTTCAACTGACTCTGTTCATATCGCCATCGGAAACCATTTTTCGGTTATGTCATTTTGCCAGCACGTAACCGACACGTAACCGGAAACGATTGTTTCCGTGAAATCTTCAGGCCTGATAATGAAGTATGGGTGAGTAAGGAAATTTAGCCGTTTACTTCCTGTATTTTGGTCTGAAAGTCATTAGTTATGTATGCATAATTAAGTATGAGTGAGTACAGAAATTCTGCCAAATTAAGTCCCAAATAATGAGCCACCACAGCAAAACTTCCATACTGGGACCAACCTTTTTATCAATGAAGTGATAATGATACTTGACTAATGGCAAGATTTTAAAATTAGTAATCAAGTAATTCCCAGTACAAAAATTTTATTGCAACTACATATTTAACAGTTACAAACAAACTATCAATTTTGGAAGTTATTGCCCAATATAAAAATACTTGAATTGTAAAGCTCATATAAAAGCACAATGCTAAGCCTATTTACTTTCAAAGTTAGAAAAAAAATATTTGAACGAAAACCTAAGCAAAAAATAGTGCTAAGAAACGTGTTTTAGTTTCATTAGAATAACTTCTTCGTACTTACGTTTCGATGGATTTTCGAGAAAGAATGGAACATATAAAAGCGATGCATGTACACAATGGCCGTGTTAATAGTGAGTTGGCTCCTAAAAAACAGGTTAAGGACGAAGAAACTGACAATATCCGCTCCAAGGCGATGGCTAGAGCAAAATAACACGATATGAACATAATACAGTTTTAACTTTCATCAGATGAATTTGGTTCCAACGACGGACAAGCTCATAATAGTAAAAGGATACACGGACAGTCTTTGGCCCATGTCTTGAATTAGGGTTGCAGCTTGTTGCCTATAGCTTAGTTCTTTGTCCTCGTCAACTTCACAACGTCTCGACGGTGTGTTTCTGATTTGTTCTTTGGTAAAATACCATCTTTCTTGAACGCTGGCCGCCATGATGGTGATCAAGAGCACGACTGCGCAAAATCAGTACCAATCCGAGCCTGCGAAATGAAAGAATTAAAAATCAGCGCATGCGTGTTTGAAATTAGGGGAGAAAAAAAAAACTAAGAAAAAACATCGCAATGGAGACTTAAAAACACGAAGCTATGGCAGATTATTCTGCTAAGGGGAAGCTGCGGCTCGCTGCTGAGTTTAAGGCCAACTCAGGGACAAAGAATGGAAGGAAGAATATCAAAGTATTTCTAGACAATCTGTTGAACGAGTCCGAACAGTTCACAAGCCAGAAGAAAGAATGTTGTTCATTCTTAATAGCTGGAGGACGAACACCAGACGAGTTTAAAACTATTCTTCAAAGTTACGACACTCCTACTATCTGTGGACTTGTGTGGAATAAAAACTTTGTTGCATATCGTTGTAGAGACTGTGGCATTTCGCCATGTATGTCAATCTGCGCGGATTGCTTTCATGCAGGAAATCACGAAGGGCATGATTTTAATATGTTCAAGAGCCAGGCTGGGGGAGCTTGTGATTGTGGGGACGACAATGTAATGAAGAAAGAAGGGTTAGTGCTGTGCTTGCTCCTAGTTGTAGTTTTGGTTACATGAAATTATACTCTTTGTTTTTTGTTTTTTTACTACTTAAAATATATCACCTCTGTCAACATATATGACGTTATCTGGTGTTGATGCCATCAGTGATAGTGATAATGGATACTTTCAAGTTAGTCAATAACGAGCACGAGTTCAAACTTTATCTTGATGAAGCTGCAATCATAATAAATATATATAATATTTGTTTGCTGTTAAACATTGAGGCACCATACCAACTGTCTCACTTAAAAATAAACTAAAAACAAACTTTATTTATCATCATTACTCTTAACTCCCAAATAAAGATACATGTACGTTTATTTTTTCTGAGCAAACTTTTCACCCTACACTGGCCTTAATTGGGTCAGTACAATTATTAGTTTGTAGCTTGTGTTTAATTGCTCTTTGGCATAGATCTTAGCCTGAAAGTCAATTTTGTAGAGGGAGGAGACCGTACAACCTAGAGAAAAAACCCTTGGAGTCAGAAGAAGGTTGACAAATCTCAGCCCACTTCAGAGCCTAGGGTTCGACCTTGGATCCACAGAGGTGGGAGGCACGAGTGCTAACGACTCAGCCATCCTGGCTCACATATCAAAGTTGTTTTATTTTATTCACGACTCCACAAGCTACTAGCTTAAAGTACTAGTAATTGTGTTGAAGAAAAGGTTGTTGAATGCCTGTTGGAGGATGGGTTGGGCAAAGGGTGGGGATTCGACATTTTTCCTAAAGTTTTTGTTAAAATCCACTCTGGAGACAAAATTTCTTGTCAAAAAGCATAAAACCCCCACCTGGTGCAAGCTCTGAAATACAAGTTGTTTTCTGGACTATAACCTGCACTGCAGATAACCCACATTTTTGACTAAGAGAAACAAAATTCAACATTTAACCTCTACCAGTGTGTAACCTGCACCCTTTTTCATTCACTTCTTCCACTTTTATCAGCACATTTAGTGTTAAAATCTAACAGAACATTAGTTTTTAGGGAAAATACTGCAAGTGTTGTACTTGTATCCAAATCAACTTCAGAATCTCACAGATAACCTGCACTGGTAGATTGTCTACACTTTCTCCAATTCGTGGTAAAATTAACAGATAATCCAGGGGTGATAGTCCAGGAAATATGGTACCACATGCATGATGCAGGACTGACATACAGTAAATGTAACTTGTTACTAGAAAGGTATGGACAAAAGTTCATTGGTGTTAACTTCTGTATGTTTTGGTAATCCAAGATTCTGCAAGAAGCATGGGAAGACAGAAGAAAGGCCAGTAAGAGAAGTCCCCTCTGATCTATTGACCATGGCAAAAATTGTGCTTCCTCAACTATGTTGGAGACTTCACCTCAGACTTGATAATTATGACACAAGAGAACAATGTAAGTTTGATTAGATATCGTTTGCGGTGTGCAGAGCCATAATAATCATCATAAATTTTTTTAAACAAGTTTAAATTGTGCTTGGTAGAGAAATTATTGTGATATGTTACTGATAAGATTTTGTTGAGAGTTAATAACATTCATGTTTAGGCTTATCAAACATTGGAAAATAAAACAGAAAACATTCATTATGGTATGTTGTGACTAAAAAGTTAAATGTAAAATATCATTTTTTTGTTGATGTTAAAAACAACAAAACAGAACAGTATTTTCTATTTTTGTGCTTTTTGTGCCTTTTAATTTTGCCCATTTTTATGAAGTTTGAGAGTCACATGATGCATAGAAACTCACTCTCTATTACTGGGCTCTTTGCAAACTATGTGGTTAAGGCTAACTGCTTTTGATACATTTTTTAGGTCCAAAACAACTGGATGAGGCTAATTCATTGGTGGATTATTTTATGCAATTATGTCAAATAGAAATTATTAGAAACTTGATTTCAAAAATTTTGTTAATGAGAATATCCGATGTTGAAAATGTGATAGATGTTGAACAAAGAGCTATGGGCTCAAATGTTTTAATGGTTGAACAAACCACATTAGAGCAAGTTGAAGGAGAGAGCAGTCAGTTGTCAGCTAGTGGCTTTACTCAATCGTCAGAACTTCTTGATGAAGAATCAACACATAGAACATTTCTGGAATTTTTCATGAGTTTTGTTACAAAATATGAATTCCCTCAAAAGATTGTGACTTTTCTTTTGCATTTGTTACCAAAACCTGAATACAAGGAGGCATTCACGAGGGTTTTTTGCCAGTTTTACCAGAAGATTGCTAAAACTCTTGTGAGTACTACTGACCAACGAACAGTGGAGCAGCTATCAAACCGAATTGTTCATGTCAGTGTTCAACTGTTTAGCAATAAAGTGCTAGCAGAGAGAATGGCAAGAGAGCAAAACTTGTTGTACGTGATGGTGAAAGTGTTGAAAGATATGATTAACCGGTCCTTACGTGGAGATAGAGGCGGAGGTAAATTTATACCACATGCTTTGCGTTAACCTGTATTTTACCAGTAGATATTACATAACTTAAGATATAGTATGGTAGTAGGGATAATATATTTGACACAAATCTAGGGTAATAGTGATGGAACATTTTATATCATAGAGACAGGGCAGTAGGGATATTTTGAACACTATAGATTTAAGGTCATTCCATTGAAATAGAACCTGCACCTAGATTTTTGTCAAACTTTCCTCATTTGTCAATCATTATATGTAAGCTGCAAAAATGGAATAAAAAAGGGGTGTGCCCAGGTTAACTTTTGAGATATGATTGGTACACACATTATATAACTATAATATAGTGGTGAACTAGACTAGTACATCTACTATAGCTGGTGTAATAGAGAGTGGGTGGTTGCACACCATAGATTCAGGGTAATACTAAGGAGTGTTTCATACATTGTAGATAATATTATATAGAGTTACAGGGGTTGCGCATATGTTATTGATCTAGGATAAAACAGTATAATTAAATTTTACTATCTAGCTATTACAGAGTAGGGGTTGATTCAGGGTAATACTTAGGAGTGTTTCATACAATGTAGATATGTCTAGGGTAATAAAGAAGGCACACACATTATAGATCAAGGATAATATGGTATATAGTGGTACTGTAACTAGTATGTCTGCTATCTAGCTATAATAGAATTGGGGTTATTTACACATCATAAATTTCAGGTAACATTTAGGAGTGTTTCGAAAATTGTAGATATATGGGGATGGTGCATTCGTTGTAGAGCTACTTTAAGTTATAACCCTAGAGGAATTATAAGTCTATGTAAGGTATAGGATACTATGGGTTGTGCATACACCATACACAGGGTATAGAAATAGTTCATACACTATACTGTAGATATAGAGTATACGTAATATGGGTGTTTGATTTTTTTTAAACCTATGACAATAAAGGGGTGGAACATCTAATAAAGATATAAGATTTTAGGTGTGGTTTTAGTGATCTTGTTTCTGGGTACTGTTCTTGGCACTTGATTTTAGCTGGGTATTTCACAAAAGTCACGTTCACTCTCATTTTGAAAAAAATTGGTCAAACTCAGAGCTTTGAGATCAAGTGTGGTTGCAGCTTAACTTGACTAGTTAGTACCAATAATGGTTTGCTCACTGCATTCTTTTATTGAAGGTAACCTTGTCGCAAACTGTGATTCCCAGTCATTAAGGTGTCACTGTTACTGGCCAGTTGTCAGTGACTTCATCAATGTGCTATCACATCAGACAGTTGTAAAAGCCTTCATGTTGGACAAGGAACTGGTCAGCCAGTGGTATTCCTTCATTCACTTTCTTTCAGGTATACGCAGGAGGAGCTTCAGTGTCATTCTTAATTCATTGATGATTAATTTTGAGTTATCTAAAACATGTTTGAAGCAGATGATTGAAAGACAGATTTTCGATGTTTCAGTTGTTCATTCAGGCTGATTATCACTAACCCAGGGATAAATTTTTAATCTGCATTCTTGTTTCAAACCTTTCTGAAACTGATTTAAGCTGTAAATTTGGAATTGACAAGTTTTATCAGTAGAAAATCCAAACAGTATTTCATAAGAACTGGAAACCTTCCCTTAGACAAGAAATTACTGAAGGAATTTCGGCTTAACCCAGGGTTAAAGTTAACCAGCCTTTGAACAACCTTTCGGCTTAACCCAGGGTTAAAGTTAACCAGCCTTTGAACAACCTTTTGGCTTAACCCAGGGTTAAAGTTATCCAGCCTTTGAACAATCTTTTGGCTTAACCCAGGGTTAAAGTTAACCACCCTTTGAACAATCTTTTGGCTTAACCCAGGGTTAAAGTTAACCAGCCTTTGAACAACCTTTTGGCTTAACCCAGGGT
>JAOBAT010057666.1:5548-26896 GCA_026413305.1 Hydrozoanthus tunicans | reverse complement strand
ATTCTGGTTTGGGAAAAGCGAAATGCCGCAGAACAATGGGAGGTTGCCTAGTTCTTACACGGACCATTACTTAATTTAAATAAATCCTTCACTGTATAACATTATTGATCTCAAATAAAACTTTCATTAATTCTGTGTTCATATTATCAGAACAAGTTTGATGTTTTTGTGTATATTAAGACTAACGCCAAGCAACTTGTTTTCATTAGTTTTACGGTTTGAATTTCACGCGCCGCCATTTTGAATTATGACGTTACGTTGTTGCAGTGCCAGACCCCTTCTCGTTCATTGCTATTGTATTCATCGCGAGTGGAGACTGGCACTGCAACCAAGTCACGTCACAAATGGCGGCGCGCGGGAAATTCAAGCAAAATCTGATAAAACTAAATTGCGCAGAGTTATCAAATTTGAGCTGCTGAAATGGTCAAAGACTTAATAATAGCTTTGTTTGAGGCAAATAATGTTATGCATTGTTATGGAGGATTCTTTTAAGCCCCTTGTGCAATTTCTTGTTGCTTTGGACATTCAACCTCTGGGGCTAGGAAGTTTGAAAGAGTTCAAACACAGAAGATATTTAGGAAAAATAATTTTTCTCTCTTGAAATTGCTCTAAATTTTTTACAAAAGCACGTTTTAACTACCGTACTTAGTAAAGACCTGCGGCAAAGTTAAATTTCTCCAATAAAACACCATTTTAAAAACGTAGAAATAGATAACAGCAGTTATCAATGACATATAAAAAAGGAATTTTCCAAGTTTTACCCTACAGCCTACAGTAAATCAGTCTAAAATTCATAATTCTTTGGGAGATGTTTTAGAAATTAATGTCGTGCATACACAAATATGAGTATTTCACTGTAAAATGCACTACTCGTGAATTTCGTACGAAAGTACATCCGGGATATGAGTGCATATTTTCCATATTCTTACCAGTGACGACATCGCTCTCTTCATCTTTTTTACGCAAGCAAACACCTATGTCTATATAACAAAGAGAAAACTAAACGTTTGCGACGTTTTTTCGCTCGAAGATACACTTCATATGCTCCCGTCCTCTCGCAATACTCTCTATGTACAAGTTTTGATAACAGAAATCTAACTTTTAGTCTTTAACATTTTCCGAGTCTAAGGTGGACAACTTTTGCCTGCTTATTAAGCGAATTTAGAATTTATTATACCTCGTATAGTCCTAATTGCCAAAGCTTGCTGATTGGCTAGTTTCTAAGTAAATCAATTTGAAACTCAATTGATGCCGTTTCCCTTTTCAGGCTGTACTTATTTACATAATTAGACAAATTTTCCAACACACCTGCCTGTAAGTCAATAAAATATGCAAAGTACTCACATTTTGTAACATTTAATCTTAGGGATTGATGATAATGTTTTAAACTAAACGTCGGAAAATATAGTATATATTATTATTATATACATATATATCAGTCATGAAGGGAAAAAACGTTTTTATGCTTCTTTAAGTTTGCTTGGTGAACTCATGTAGAAATGAGTTTACATCTTAAGTGGTTGTAAAAAGACTGAAAGAAAGTGCTCCGCAAGTTAAGTGGTCAGAAGAATTCTGGGTCACTGACGGGAATCGAACCCGCAACCCTCTGATTACCGGTCAGATGCTCTACCCACTGAGGTACAAATACTTGCATGGAGAGCCGAGTCACTGACGGCAATCGAACCCGCAACCCTCTGATTACCGGTCAGATGCTCTACCAACTGAGGTACAAATACTTGCATGGAGAGCCGAGTCACTGACGGCAATCGAACCCGCAAACTTCTGATTACCGGTTAGATGCCCTACCCACTGAGCTAAAGAGACTCGCATGGGGAGCCGATTTTTGCACTGACGGGAATCGAACCCGCAACCCTCTCAGATTACCGGTCAGATGCCCTATACCCACTGAAGTACAAATAATCGCATTGGGAGCGGAGTCACTGACGGTAATTGAATCCGCAACCCTCTGATTAACGGTCAGATGCTCTACCCACTGAGCTACAGAGACTCTTATGGGGAGCCGAGTCACTGGGGAGCCGAGTTGCCTGTCAGATACCCTACCCGCTGAGCTACAAAGGCTCGTATTGGGAGGTAGCCGAGTAGCTGACGGGAATCGAACCCGCAACTTTCTGATTACAACCCTTCAGATGCTCTACGCGAAGAGCTACAGAGGCTCACTTTGGGAGCCGAGTCACTGGTTAAATTCTTGTTTATTCCCGCCGGACAACCTACGTCTTGCATCTGCTCGCCTGATATGCCGCTATGTGGTTTCATTTCTGAAATGACTCAAGTAGACTTTCCCATTGTCATATATATATAACCCAGTTGCAAATTTCTACACGAACCATTTCAAAGCATCTGACCGGTAACCAGAGGGCTGCAGGTTCGATTCGCGTCAATGATTCACTTAACTTGAGGATCGCGATCGAGTACTTCCTTTTCGTCTTGTTGAATAACCTTTTTTTAGTTAGCTCTTGTACTAATTGCGTATTGAAATTGGTTAATAAGAAAATTCAAACGTTTTTTCCTGAAATATTTGACAGCTCCCTAAATAAATGTTAACATTTTACTAGAGATGTACCTCTTGTTTTCCAACTCAAGCTGTGTGACGTATACGAATTACTTTTGGATTTTTTCGTTTTGGTATCGAATGAAATTATTTCGAAAAAAGCTTCTACTAACAGTCAAAATAAAAAGGCAACGCTCAGTTGGTTGCGGATTAATATTCGAATATTCATATAAACGAGACTTGAAAAAAAGACTACCGGTGTTACGAAATAACGTTCATCTGCCTACAGTTTTTGTAAGGTCTTTTCTCGGAATCGCATGTTGAAACTTGTTTTTGAAGTAAAAAAAAAAGCATTACATACTTGTTAGTTTCATCAGTTTCCAGTTTCGTTTCACATTCATCCAATAGTTTATGTATCCTGCATTTCACTTCGTCCAGAAAACACAACAGGAAAACTTAGTTCAGCTGTTTCATACATTGCTAATATAAGTAAGAGAACATGAGCCTTTCTGGGTATAAACAGTAATCTATAATATTTATTATGACCAACGCCACCCTTTTAATACGTCATAGTAACACTTCTAAAATACTGTAATTGATATATTTTTCGTTTTGTCTATTATTACGTTCAAAATAGCTTCTCATACTAAACTGTAGAACTCGTGAACGATTTTATTTGGCTGTTCAACCCCAACGCGCTGTTGTATTAATGTCAAAATAATAATTTCAATTTCATTTTATTAATTCAGTTTTTAGTCCTTAAAATGAAAACCACTTTTTATTTTAGCCCAATTACTTTAAAATCAACGTCAATACATTTTTCTCCAACTTAGTGTTATGGGGCTGCCATAGAGTCTGTTTTCTTTTAGTTTGCTGTGTTATAACTCTTTAAAGAACTGAAACCGAAATTTTTGCCATTCAAGCTTGGCCCGAAAATAAGGAAATTTGCCATGACGTGTTTAAGAGACGATGATCTCCATAACAAATATCGCAGTAAGTTAAGATTTAATTTAGTTAATTACAGTTTAATAAATCTAATTAGTTTTTTTTGTCTTGATCAGCCAAAGGAAGTCTTTTAGAATCATTAGTTTTCCGCTTAACACTTCTAAAACTACTCACATTCATTTGAATCTAGCAGTGAATTAAGTCCCTCAGTAACTCAAATTCTCAGTTTACTTGTAGCAAAACTGATTTCCCTCGGGTATTCCCCTTTGTACTTATCTAATGTTGTTTCAAACACTATAACTCGAAATCGTGATAACTTGAACTAATTTCGGTTCTCTTAGCATCTCGATTAATAAAGACACCATGTATTTATTTTCTTTTTTAATCATTTTATTGCCTTTTATCTCTTTCCCTTCCTTAACAAACTAAGAATTACATAAAAACTAAGTACAAGAAAACTAAAATGCGTGCGCCGTGCATCTGCAATTTATACTACATAAGGATTGCTAGTTTATTTTGACGGAAAGAATAGGACTAAGGATTACTGAAAAGTAATTGCTAAAGTTATCAACAAAGTTTGTATCTTGCTTTATCTCTTTTATCTCCACATTTTATATAATCTAGGCTAAGCTTAGATTTTCCGACTTGTTGGACAGTAGCCACGATTTTCTTGGTTCATAGCTTGGCTTTTCCTTTTCATATTAAACGAGGTCGAAGGGGAGAGACCTAATCTGGTGTTTACGTCGCACTCTCTGGATTGGGTAAACAACGCACGCCCTTTTTTTATAACAACAATTTTATAAGGAGCAACGAGGCTCAGATTGGCCAAAACTTAAGAACAATTTAAGAACGAGCTGAGACTCGGGCTTGACAGCTATTTTTTTAAAAAACTTTACTGAGTTTCAATCTTTAACTGAATATTAAAAAATAAACAAGAAATGCCTCACAGCTTATAATCACTGAAAATCGTCTTGGGGAAAATGTTGGCGAACCCACGATAAATTTGCAGGGATAAATTGACCAAATTCGTTATCCAATACAGTAAACAACGCAACACTCTTGGCTTAATTTTCCTTCGATTTAAGCATACATATAAATAAGAACGATTTAAGAACAATTTGAGGCTGAAATCGCCAAAAATTTAAGAACAATGAGCCTCGGAAAAATTTACTGGTTCTTTTTTTAAAAAATGCGTGTACACCCAGAGAAGACATGACGCACGGAGGTCCGTTAATCATCTTTTTTGTTTTTTTTTTCATATTTTTCAGAAGGATAAAAAGTTGCAAACGATGTGAAGAAATTTTAATTCTGCCTCAGGCACAAAAAATGGCAAAAAGGAGATACTTTTCCATTTTCACAGCCGTTGAAGTGTTTTTCGATTTCATTTCCTGAAATACAAAGCGAGTAATGCAGTATTTTTGTCAAATGGCCTTTTGCTTGATACCACTACTGTTCGTCGCTTTCTTTGTTTGCCCAATTCACAGGCAGCCCAAGCTTAGTGTTAGTTGACCGATCGATTGAATCGATTTCGTAATAGTGATTTGTATGCCTTTGTATAATATGCACCGGACAAATAAATTCTCAAGATTTTAATACTTCTACTTCGTGTAAAGTCACTAATGAATTGTTTCATATCTAAGCTCTTGCCTCCATTTTTCAGTTGTCAGTTAACCCCATTCAGACCCTCCGTTTAGGTACAGGAACCATAGCAACAACAAAATTTTTGCTGAGAATCACAAGAAAATTATTCTCATAGTCGAGAAGAACTTTAAGGTTATCTTTCTTTACTCCCCTTATGGTCCTCGATTTTGTCTTGGTTGGCCACATGAGGAAACTGTAGTTTCAACTTCAAGTTTACAATGAAATGAAAATAGCCGTGGAGGGGGTATTTGTGTCAATCATTTCTCAAAAAGGTAACTTGGGCACACCCCTTTTTAATCCATATTTGCAATTTACATATAATGATTGACAAAAATCTAAGTGAAGGTTCTATTTCAATGAATTAACTTTAAAATTTGCGAAAACGATTGCTAGTACTTTCAAAGTTTGTTTTCTTTTGCACTTTGGCTTGTTTTCTTTTTCCATCTGAAGGTAACCAACGTGCTAAGCAAGATACTCCTAGCCAGATCAAACAAGATCTCAAACAAATTCCTGGAAAACAGTTGTTATTGTTTTAGTGTTGTAGCATTATCCAATTACTTTAAGACAATAGAAATAACTCCCAAAAGGCTTCTTATCACATTTGGCTAGTCTTTTACCGGGAACCAAAACTTTAATACGAGGGCGCGCTTTCTAGCATCTACCACAGACATTATAATCGCACGCGCCTGAATGTAACAACTAGAATTTCACAGTGGCGAATTTCCAGCGGCAGGCCTTCTGACCACCCATGGAAAAAATAATGGACGTGAGGCAACTTGGATTATCACGTTAAAGGTTATCAGAATTTTACTGGAACTCGTCGTATCTTGTTCTGAGACTTTGCATTCTTTATCTGGCATTTAAAAAGATCTGATCTGGAAAGCAGCCACGATTGTCTTCGCCTAATGACATTTTCATTTAAGGGTGATAGAATTTACTCACGTAATGTTAATTATCGTTCCGAATTAAAACATGAACAAGAAACTGGCAGCATCTTAATCTTCCTATTGCAAAGATTCTAAAATTATCAAGTTTTCAGTTTATCATTAAGTAATAAGATTGTAAGAAGAAAAGTTTTATAGAATCTAATGCACACTATCAACTTCCTTTTAGCAAACTGACACCAGTTTCTCAGAATTAAAAGTAAATGAAAAACGAGGTTAAGACTTAGCCCCTTGATAAAGAGATATTCTAATTGTGACAAGTGCGGTGCCTGTCTGAGGTTTGTTGTAATACTGCATATGCATCTGCTTCCAATCAAAAGCGTCGTTTCGAGGAATAATGTTGGAGTCGAAGCAAGTTTCTTCAGGTGCTTTCCCTTCCGCTCAAAGTGATTTAGAGATTAAAAATCATAAAGAGGTCAAGAAGTAAACACTGAAATGAGTGTTGTTTTGGCAAGACTGTAAAACAAAAAGAACATTATTTCAAATACATGCTAATGAACTACTGCTTAGAAATAAAGTGGAATAAACGTTCAATGAACGCACATTCTCATCCCATCAAATACATAAAATGGTTAAACAAAAAAATCATTGAGCGCAAAGGAAAAATGAAACTCTAATAGCAAACCGAACTGACTCCTGTCAAGACATCAGTTATCTCAAGTAATGGAACTCAGCTTTTGACCCCAGCCGGTTTTAAACATCCAATTTCTCTTTGAATACCTTATGAAAACTAACTTACTTACTAATGAGATTATAAGAACTGATCGAGCGGGGTAGAAACTTTGAGGATGAAAAGAAAACTTCTAATTAGTTGGTAACATATAATGTTACTGGTTTCTAGTTGGGAGAATTTAGCAACACTCTGTTTGACGTAATCGAAGCTTGAAGAGTTAAACATCAGTTGTACTTAATGTGACGTTAGTACGTGCAGCTCTCTGTCTTGGTGCAGTCGTGCATTGAGGTCGCAGCAGTTATCAAAAGGGATAATACTTGGCTGCAAAATGCATCCTAGCAAGTTTCTTGTCTTTATGCTTTTGTCGGCACTTTTGGAGGCCAAAGCAAATGCACAAGGTAAGAGTCCTCCCGTTTCTTTGATAACTATAATATTTTTGAATGTGTGTACAGCACACGAGTTGGCAGTCATTTCTCTGGCTTTTCAAATTACCAAGATGTTAGTTTGTTAGTAATTCATTCTCTGCATTGTTTCCGATTGCAAGAAAAAGTTTGGTCAGGACTATGCATGGTGTAAAAAACAAAGAGTTCCTTCCAACCTGATTTCAAAAGGGTTTGAATCGGGTAAAAAGATCAAAAATTAATGAGAAATCATCCAATGGTTTTACTATCGTCAATGTTACCACGAATTCTCTGTTTCAAAATGGAGAGTTGCAGTGTTCCCTGTCATAGTATTCGGTCAGTTAGCGTCTCATAAGACATTTTAAAAGTAATTCAGAGTACTGATGTCATATAAACTATGTAAAACCAAAAACAATCTTCGCATTAAAAACTAATGAAAAATTGGTATTGTTGCAGAATGAGCGCAACAAAAAGACCTAATAATTTTTTGTAAAATTCCCTAGGTCTGCAGTACGGTAAAGTGAGCATCTCCCAACAGACAGACGAAGGACACTACTGCGAGTCAGTTTCGTTTCCATATGGCTACACAGGAGGCGATCCAGTGCGTGTGTTCCTTTCAATTAACCACGGTGAAAAGCCGTCCGGAGTTCACGGAAGTCCATTGGTATGGGCAGAATCAGTTGACCAAAATGGTTTCCAGGCTTGTATGGTTGAGCATGGATTGGGGTCCGGAGGAAACGCTACAGTAGATTGGGTTGTTTTCCAGGGAACACAACAAGGAGTGGCCCAAGGGAAGGAACGATTTAGCCATTTTACATCCGGGGTGCAGTGCACCTCTGTTAGCATTCCGCAGGTTAGTGTTTCATATGATTTTGTTGAGCTTTACTAAGAAAGATGGCAAGATTAGCCAGAATCACGGACTTCAATTGCACTCAATTTGGTCAAGTTTTACCAGCCGCTCTTAAACAAACAGTGTTATTTAAGTTCATTTTTGTCTCTCCATTTAAGCTTCCTTAATGTATTTTTCAACATTTATAATTTAACAAAGGACAGACTACATTTAGAAATGTTAGTACTTCCAGAGCATAAGTTTTTTACTATTCGCCATTTGAGAAAAACACTCTATCTATTGCTTATACCTAATCCCCACTAGACGCTCTCGTGAGATAAACTTCCAAAGTCTGCATATCTATTTTCATCTCTCTTCTTGTTGACGTGTTTTAAGTCATGACCTGGCTTCCTTTTTCAAAGCTTATGCCGCATTCACTCGCTTCATTATTTGCATAACCGTAAGGTTAACAGCCAAGACATCTAAGGTGACAGACAAAATATCTGTGTTATGCAAGGAATCGAATTTCAGTTATCAACGCTTTCAACGTTTTCATTAATAACAAACAAGATACTATTTAAAGCTATACTCGCTGTGGAAATCAACACATTGAAAGTTAGAAGAACTCGATGAAATTTCTCCACTATGTTCCAGGGATATATTCAGCGGTGTACTTGTCCAGTGCTTTCGCTTCGATATTTATTTTCTTCCGTTTTGATTTCATCCCCCTCCCCCGATATTCTTTTCAGCAAGTAGTGTTCTTATTTTCGTGTTGTTTCTATATTTTCAACAATAGTTTTTGTTCAGTTCAGAGGCGCCCATATTTTCCGAGAACTTTAAAAGTGGAAATACAGATGGCCCCAGTTCTACAATTGCTGATTGGTTAAACCCCACAAGTGAAATCAAGTAACACCATCTTTAATGACTGCATTTTTTTCACAAGTGAAAAGACAGCGTGCTGACTTCCACAATCAAGTTTTATGTTATGAACCTCTGTATTAAACATGATAAAGAATTAGTCATAAACTTTATAATTTTGAATACAAATATAGAAGAAAAATTACCAAGTACTGTGTTTAAATATGAGGTTTATATTTCATTGTCTCAAGTTTTCGCCCCAATGAAGCTATTTTGTTTTTACTTCAAAGCTTGATACAAAAGCTATTAACTAATGATTCATTTTAAGTAATAAGCTTTTACTTAATAAAAAGTTACCGTTGTAATTTATCGATATTTTCCAAGCAAAATCTTCATTTGATTTAATTGTTGGTGCGTTTGAAATTAAATAGCACTGAGTATTAAAAAGGTAATAATGTACATCCTTTTTTCTATAACAATTCTTGTTGCAGGCCTTTTCTTCCATCCCAAAAGTGTTTGTTTCCTCTCGTCACGGAGTGCAGAATCGAAAGCAAGATGCGGCAATTATTTGGACAGAAGACATTTCCACAGGTGGACTTAAGATATGTTTACGAGAAGCACGGATTTTCGATGGGCCACACCGTGACCTTGACGTGGTAATGTTTAAAGAATTAACATAAACATTTCAAGTATAACTTAACAATGCGTAGCAAGGTGTGCATTACGTACCGTATCAACCCTTCCAACCCCAGTTAGTTTATAAACATCCGATTTCGCCTTACATTACACATATAAACCATTTCAGTCCCAGCCGTTTATCAACATCCGAAATCTTTTTTACATAACACATATAAGACCTTCCAGCCCCAGGGTTATAGTCCGCACAGACAAGGAAAGGCGACAATATAAAAAGTTGTTTTGAAGATAATTCTTTATTAGTTCATTATCTTATGAAAGTACAGCCATCATTTACACTTTGCTTTAGCTCTCTCTTACTTTCGTCCATGAACGTCAATCACCTCTTACTTAACACATTTGTTTGTTTCCAGGAAAAGGCCATACTGAAAATCACATGCTTTAACTTTTTGAATAAACTAATGCGTATAAATATAAGTACTATTTAAACATAAATAAAAGAAGTAGCCTCAGATATATAAATCACAGACTATATTGTTTTTAACTATGCTAAAAAACAAAATTATTTCCAGGAATGGATGGCGTACGTAAACCCGCCTTCTTCTTGGAACGCAAGAGATTCAGGCACTGTTCGGTTTAGCGATCGAGGCTCACCGAGTCAAGCTGATAACTACGCACACTGCAAGGTCAGTCAGAGCAGTTTTAAGTTTCATGTGAAATACCCACAAGACGTTTTGCGTTTGAATTGTCTGGATAGAGAGTTCTTTAGCAAAGAGATTTGCGGCTTAGCACCATATTTTCAATCTCAAGGTTTTAAAAACTGAGTTTTATTAAAAAGGGAATCTTTTTGCAGGTTGTAAACTTTACAAAACCGCTTTACCAGCCTCCATCAATTCTCTTTACACCGAACCATGTGTACGATCAACGCGACCCGAATTCAGTTGATCCAAGCTGTAACGCAATCAACGTTTGGGCAGAGGTGAGGGACTTTGTAATGAAAGGAATCTGGTTGGGTCTGCAAAATTTGGCTCGTCAACTCAATAGCCTAGAAAAAAGAGGAGAAAGAAAAATAAAAACATTTAAATGAGGGGAATGATTTTTGAAACTTATGACATTTTTGAAACTATCAATAATATACTTGTTTCCGATATGTTAATGTAAAAGGCTATTTCTCGGGCCCATTCTTATTGTCCACTGATCACATTGATGAAAATCAGTTTTATGACCTTAAAACAAAGAGCAATTTGGCTTACGGTGAAACATTAACGAGGCCCTTTGCGTTTTTTGTTTAAAGTTCTAAAATATGACAGAGTACAAAAGGAAGCTAACCAGCTTTTTCGAATTTGTTGCGGTAGAAACTATACCAATTATTTGTAGCGTTACCTGAGTTTATAGTCTTTGTTAGTCTTGGGTAGTCAGGAAATCAAACATGTTTTACAACCCCATTATAGGACCCCAAGGACCTTCGGTTTTTCGTCCGTATCCGAGAAGATGGAAGAGTCTAACCGTTTGCAGATGTTGGAGCAAAGGCAGTCCCTTCCCCTCAGTACTAAAGAGCTTAAAGTCCCTATAAAGCTTATTTTTTAAGCTCCAGACGTAAAGAAGAACCCTTTAACAATAGTAATTTTCGAAAATAAAGCTTTTTACCGCCGTTACATTTTTTTAGCCTTGAAGCGTGTAATGATGACGTAGCACGAGGCATGAAGCAGAGACGATCTTTTTTATCTCAAAAATTCAATTCTGGCTAGAATAGACACTTTGTTCTAACTTTAAACAATGAATTATTCCCTTGAAACTGTTTGGAATAAAAATTTTATTATTCTTTTTAACAGAAATGAACTTTTTTTAAACAAAAACTACACAACTCACTGCTGCTACGTTACAGGTTACCAGTCTTTATAAAGATTGAAGAAGATTAAGAAAATTTTAATTTTCTGTTGATCGTTCCCGCGGTCTTAAAAGCTCAAGTATGACCGAGTCGGGTTTTAAAGTCGAAAGTTTGTAGAAGACAGAGAGGCAGGTGACCAGCACGGTGAATTCCAACGTGCAGCTATTGTATTCACCATTGTTCTCTGCCGCCGTCTCCGCTCCTTAATAATTCTAAGATCCCGATAAAATGTCCGGCTGGGAATTGAGCCGGGCCTCCCGCAGGACAGACTGGCGCCTTACCAACTGGGCTAAACAGGCTTGCAAAGGAACTATTATCTCAAATTATACTAAAAAAATCTATCCTGTTCTTCTATAAGATTGCATAAAATTCCCACTATTAAGCAAGGAAATGTTTGAGAACTGGTTGGAACACATAACAACTCTGGGTATCCAATTTTACTTACAATAAGCAATGAGGAAATGGTTTGCTACCGCTGGTGATCTAATTATATAAATATACTCAGCCAATAAGGTTTTTGTCTTCAAATGGCTTTAGGAGATTACAAGGACGAACTTTCGCATTTGTATGAAAGAAATGTCTGGCCTCGATGTCAACTATGACCCAATTATGACAAATTACATTGTGTTTGGAGGTTAGTGTTAAACACTTTTACTTCGTTGTCTTACACACTTTAAAAAACAGTCGTAACAGTGATGCACTGGTGTCATTGTAATGACTGTTTCTAGATAGATGTGATAGATTTGATTTATTTGCACCATAAAGCAGTGCATATTATTTTCAGAGATAGGTAGCAAATTATTTGAAAAAAGGTACTGGCTCCCTAAAATAACTAAAAAGCTAAAAGTGTCAGGGAGCCATATCTATACCATTAGTACGCATGTGCAACAGCTAAGTCCCACGAGCGCAACGGTTAGTTTTTCTTCATAACAAGAAACGTTGAAACAACGAAAACAAGATAGATAAAAGAAAGAAAGAAAAAAAAATTAAGACTTGCAATTAACGAAAGAATTTTGATATGCTTTAAGGGAACATAATAAAATACTTATGTCAGACCCAAGATTTTCATGACAAAAATACTGATGATGATTAGAATTTAAGTAATCATGAAAAACTACATTATTTGTGTTTTACTGACTAGTACTAAACATTTACATTACTGAATTGCTCGATTCCGATTAGCTGAGCTAGAGCTGTCCTTTTGCAAACTCAGTGAAAAAGAAGTGTTAATTCAGTGCACATCTAGCTAGTTATCAGTAATTACCTCATAAATTACGCGGTTTTAAATTGACTAATAACCAATAGAAACTGCACCTATCAAATGTTTGTGTTTTTGTTTTGACAAACACTTTCGTGCAAATTGAAGTCGAAGTTTTGACGTTGCAGCTTGATCAAAAACAATGCGATATACTTTATAGATATCGATCCGTGTCTCAACGTCACGTGCGAGTATTTTGCTGTGTGCAAAGCATTCTCCAGGGATGATGCTCGCTGTGTTTGTGAGGAAAACTGCCCAGCATATGAGGACTTGGTATGTGCCAGTAATGGAGTGACATTTGATAACCTGTGTCTGCTGAAAAAGGAAGTTTGTCGCACGAGAGGAAATTACACCCACTATCATCCGGGCACTTGCTCAGGTTGCTGGCTTGTTCTTACTACTTTATAAAGTTGTTAGGATTTTTTGCTAGATCTTGTTTCCCATGTATGTTTCTATCCGTTGGTCAATACAATCCTAAATTTCATTTCCCCATGGCAATCTATCAATCCATCATTATATCCATCCATCAGTCCATCCATCCATCATTCTTTCCATCCATCATTCTATCCATCCATCCATCAGTCTATCCATCCATAATCCATCCATCCATCAATCTATCAATCCCTCATTCTATCCATCCATCAGTCTACCCATCTGTCAATCCATTTATCCATCACTCTATCCATCAATCAGTCTATCCATACATCATTCTATCCGTCCATCAGTTTATTCATCCATTATTCTATTCATCCATCAGTCTACCCATCCATCGTCTATCCATCATTTTATCCATCCATCAGACTATCCATCAATCAGTCTATACATCCACCATCCACCCATCGTTTTATCCATCAATTATCTATCCATCCATCCATCATCCATCCATCATTCTATTCATCCAACATCATCATTCCATCCATCCATCATTCTATCAATCAATCAGTCTATACATCGATAATCCATTCATCATTTCATCCATCCATCAGTCTATTATCCACCCTTCATCCATTCATCGTTCTATCCATCCACCATTCTACCATCAATCATTCTATCCATCCATCATTCTATAACATAATATTAATAATAATAATATTGTCTTATATAGCGCACTTCTCCCTAAGTTCAAGGCGCTTTACGAGTTACAGTTTAAAGATAAGATTTGTACAATGTTAACTTAAAACATTAATTACCTATCTAATACCTAAACTATACATAATATATTGAAAATATTTCCTTAGAGTTTGAAATAAAATAAAACAAAATACTATAAAATAATTAAAAGTCCGTATATTCTATCCATCTATATACTCTATCCATCCATATATTCTATCCATCCATATACTCTATCCATCCATATACTCTATCCATCCATATATTCTATCCATCCATAAGTCTATCCATCCATAAGTCTATCTATTTATCACCCATTAGTCTCCCCACCCATGGGTTCATCCGTCCATTCATCCATCCAAAAAAAGATAGCAGGACTACCCAGACCAAAAAAAAATGCCGAAACCCAATAAGGAAAAGGGCAAAAATATTATTTTCTTTTTAGCTTGACTGAAAAAAAGGGCAGAGAAATCACTCTTCTATTCCACCCCCTCCCCTCCACACAAGACCAGCTGGTCTGTCCCTGAGAAAAGTAATTTTAGTTATGACAACCTAAGTGTATAGAACATTGCTCTAAAACTTTTACCTAAAACAGTTATTATACATGTTGTTCCTAACAAAGTTATGTAGCTTACAACACATTTTAAAGCAGCTTCCTTCTTTTGTTCTACAGCTTTTCCTCTTCAGAAAGGTAGAACCTCCCTGCACCGCCCGCCCACGTGGTCTGAAGCTGTCTGTGAGGTTATAAACCTGGCTCAACACACCTTCTATCCTGACAAGAAGGTGCACATTCAGACAACGGTTACGTATGCAAACTCCTCGGACAAGTCACGTGTTCACGAGGCTACTGTCACGTGGGTTGAGAGTGTTAGTGATAAAAACTTCACTGCTTGTGTTACGACGACAGGGAGAAATGACAAACCCTCGCCCGACATTGCTAGGTAAAATAACTTAAACTTAGAAATATTTATACAATTGGTACACTTTGTCTGACAAACCTGATAAACGATTTTGATCTGTGGTGACGGCTTAAAGGTGGCAGTAATTCATTTACAATTGAGGGAAGTAGGATTTTGTTTAAGAAAAATAAAGGAGATTTTTTGGTTCTGCATTTTACTCGTAACGTATACAAAAAGAAGCCAGAGGCAAGTCGTTACATTTAGAATATTAGTTATGAGTCGGTGGCACAGCACATAGTAGTCACAGTAGTCTTGTGCTAGAAACTAGAAGAAAGAATAAACTGATATATATAACAATACACACCTTTATACACCCAGCATATGCTAATCACTTTGTTGATAAAGCAACTACTGGCGGTCACTTAGAACAAATTATACTGAATACCTTCAATACCGTACGGAAAACAAATATCCTGCTCTACTGCGTACCGCAGATATTTTCTTATGATGTTATACTGAGTTTCATATTAAAGTAAACTAAGCCTTTTAAAAGTTTCTAGTTTGTAAATTTACATTTAAACTTAGTCAATATAAAATAGAATTGAATTTAAACAAAAATATTTTACTTTCTAAACCAACGTGTTAGTAATTAACCTTAATGAGCTAAATTTGTTCCATTTTATCAGTGTCGACTGGATCGCTTATCAAGGTTCACCAGAAGGTGGCGTTAACGGCGAGGAAAAATTCGCTCGTTGGTGGACTGGTACTACGTGCAGAACAGTAACCTTGCCAAGTGTAAGTAGTTCCAACGGTGAAAATACAAAAATTTTCCTTGTTTTACTATATGTGTCTTTTCTTTCTCTTCTCCCTTATTCTTCCAATCGCCGTTGCTTGAAATTAATTGGTTTAAAGCAATCGTAAGGGTACTCTTTATATTCAATTAGTGTTGTTCTTTCTCTTTTTCCTTTCCTTTTTTCTTCTTTTCATCCTTCCTTTGTTTAATTCTCTAACTGGGCTTTTACATCTATCACTCTCTCTGATCTGTCTCTACTTACTTCTCTCGTTTTCTCTCTCGAAATGACTCTATTTTATATACTTGGGCTTGTTATCCTTTTTTATTTCAAAGTATTAGAGCGACGAAACCATCTTAATATTTGATAGTATAGAAGATTTTCAATCATTGTTTTTAATGAGTCAACTCTTACTTGATTGATGGTTTGAGAGATTTGAAAAGGTGTGTCAGTAGACATTACGTCACCTGAAACTCGGCTATTGGTCATCCAATTTTGTTCTTACTTCAACAGGGAAAGTTTCAGAAGCCGCCTGTGGTTTTAGTAACTGCTGAACACTATAGGAACGGCCTGAAGCACGACGCTGCCCATATTTGGACACAAAACGTTCAAGCTGACAGATTTGCTATCTGTATGAGAGAGCTCCAGAACTTTGATGGTACACATGCATATATAGCTGTGGTATGTTTAAAGTTATTCTGAGTGATGAATGACATACGGGATGGGGGGCAGGATTGGGTAAATGTTTATAATGTGATTATACAATAATTATGATTAACAGTAATAAGTGGAAGTGACAGCGATATTGGCAGTAATAGTGTTAGTGATAGTAACAGTGGTTGTAACAGTGATAGTGACAGTAATAGTAACGGTGATGGTGTCAGTGATAGTAATGGTGATGATGTCAGTGATAGTAACGGTAATTGTGTCATTAATAGTAACGGTGATAGTGTCAGTGATAGATACAGTGATAAGTGATAGTGTCAGTAATAGTAATGGTGATAGTGTCAGTGATAGTAACAGTAATTGTGTCGTTAATAGTAACGGTAATAGTAGTGTCAGTGATAGTAACAGTGATAGTGTCAGTAATAGTAACGGTGATAGTGTCAGTGATAGTAACGGAGATAATGTCAGTGGTAGTAAGAATAATTGCGTCATTGATAGTAATGGTGATACACAAATAAGAAAGTAAAAGTGGCTACGACAGTGTCAGTGATATTTAACACTTAATTCATTTCATTTGAGGTGGATATAGTGGCACAATATCAACTGAGCGCCGAAGTCGCGAGGTAGATATTTTGCCACTATCCAACGAAATTGAAATAGGATAGGTGTTTTAATATATACCAGCAAGGCAACTATTCTTTTCGACAAACGAAATGTACTTCAGGAAAAAAATTACTTTTGTTACTTGAATCACTGAGCGTAGCGAGACTCGCGCGTGAGCAGCCTAACATATGTAACAAACGTGTCTTGGCAGTTTGTCAACTACAAAATGTCGCAAATAGCGTAAAACAGTAAAATTCTTTAGATTGTTTAATTTTAAACATCCCGTGCTTTTCTAGCAAAATTTTTCAGTATTGTGATCCGAAACGGACGCGAGGCGACTACTTTGTCCTCCATTTGTTTGTGTGTCATTATCTACTGTTTCGGAGGTAAAATTGTCTTACATCTACTATTTCTAAACCAATCAAAAAATCGCGCGTAGCCGAGTTGCTACATACTAAACATTGACGTTGATTGTTACTGTAATAGTAAAAGGTAGTATTGGGAAATTGTTTATGACACCAGTCAAAGTAACTGAAAACTAAAAGTGACAAATTGTTTTTTACAACTTGTTTTAGAATTGGCTGGCCTTTGAAAGGCTCCATCGACCGCTGTTTAGCGAACATGGTTTTGTGTCCTACAGCTCTTTATCGGCGCCTCCCCCTTCCGTAGATAACTTTGCATACTGCCAGGTTAGTGTAAACTATAATTTTGATTATAAACAAAAGGAGATCAAGTTAACGGGTTTTGAACGTATTTATTAGAAACACTTTACTCCTGAACCGCAGTTCAAAACCTTAAAAACGATCTTGTTTATGTTTCAAGCCAGTAACTATACGAAAGAATGGCCATAGCGTTCGTTTGCATATCATTGCATCTGGTTTTGGCCTTCAATGATAAAAAAGTCTTAAAGAATTCAGACGCTTTGAAGAAACTTTTGAGTACATTCATTAGTTGCAATTACAACAAAATATATATACACAGACCAATGAAACTACACACCAACTTTTTCTTAAGTGTAAAGCTAAATTCTTTCTCGAGCCAACGTCAAATTAGGCTGGCGTTTATCTCAGGCTCCATAGTCAAAGGTGGGTAAAGTGTTCTGCTCAAAGACACAACACGTGCAGTGGTCTGACCGGAGCTTGAACATGGTATACGAATCGAACAAGCTAACCTATCGGCCACTGCGCCGCATATAGATGCATGTGATTGTAAAAATGAAACAGATCAAATTTCGTGTGTCAATTGTACTCAATTGGAACGTCAATTTTTGCTATGAATAGAAGATGAAGCATTTTAATGAAGTCATTTGCACATTTGCAGATTGTGGATTTCAAAAGCAACCACAGCAAGATTCCTGTTGTTTTAGTCACTGCCGAAGACAGCTCCACCCTGTTATACTACGGACAAACGGGATGGTTTGGTGTGTCTGCCTGGATAGAGGCAAGTATGAGAGATACGGTTTACTTTTTTAGTTGCAAAGTTTGTTTCAAAAACGTTCCCTTAATTAACTTATCCAAATGTTTTTTCTCTGGTGTTTAGTTTTGCTACCCGTTTTAAAAGAGGCTAAGAAAAGAAAAACGCTTCTATTTTTTATCAATCTTCCTCTTTAAACCAATACCCGGTTGCGACCAATTAACTATTTTGTTTCTAATTTGGAAAATAAAAACATAAGGAATGAAATAACACCAGTTCAGAGTAAGGTTCAAAAATGTTGAGTCAGTGAATATCGAGTCAGGAAATTCTGATACCCAGAAAATTGGACTCAACGATAGTTTGATAAACAGAACACTTTCTTGCGGAAAATAGTTTAGAATATGGTATGTGTAGAGTTTTTGATAACATGATAATTGTACTTTTTTTTTTTTATCAAAAACAGTATATTACTACAAGCGGTTTCCGTGTGTGCCTGAAAGATGTGCATATTGACAGTAACACTAACATCAACCTCACTTACGCCGTTCTGTCAGGTGAGATTTTGAACATATGGCTTTAGAACCAAAACTGGATTAGAGTTGTAGTTACACGTGATATTTTGTTCATCTCATTCCCTGTATATCCAATATAACAACCGCCGCCTAGTTAGCCCAGCTGGTAAGATGAAAGTCTGTTGTTGAGAGGCTTGGGTTCGAATCCCGGTGCCGGACATTTACTCAGGGTCTTATATGTGTTTTTCTCCGACATCTGCAAACGGTAAGACCTTCGCGCCTTCTCGGATAAGGTCGATAAACCGTAGGTCCAGGATAGCAGACGTCGAAAAGAACCTCGATTCCTACTTTCTGTTCTCTTGTGACTCCTTGAATCAAAAAGCGCATGAAAAAAACTAAAACAACAAAACAAAATACAATATGAATCCTCGCTACTTTGGAAGGACTGCGACGAGACGCACATGACTTGATACGTCATACTGTTGGTTCTTTTGAGAAGACAGTTCTAGCGTTGCATCTTCGGTTTCTCAAACTTGGCAAGCCAAACATGTTTTTATAGTACTCTTTTTGAAAGACAAACAAATCGTTAAGATAAAAATTGACATTACAAACATTAGTTACCTTGATTTAAAAAGACTTTAATTTACTACTCGAACCGTCTAATCTTGCGACCAAAGTTTATGAAGCATAGTAATTACCTTTAGGGTAATTGTTAAGGTTCATTTTTTCAGAGATATGCAACGACGGCTGGAGCTATTACCGAGGTTGCTGCTACAAAACCACATCCTCCTGTGAATCTTGGAACAATGCTCAAAGTATATGTTCGACATATGGAGCTAACCTTCCAAGCATTAAGAACCAGGAAGAGAACGTTTTTGTCCAACAACGGCTCGGAGAGAAAAAAGCCTGGATAGGGTTGAACGACGTTGCTACCGAGGGACTGTTTATTTGGACCGATGGAGCCATTCTGAATTTTACAAACTGGGCTGAAGGTCAGCCTAATGATCTTCATGGACAGGACTGTGTTCATACTTTGGGAAAGTCTAAGAATTACCAATGGAATGACGTACCATGCTCAAACTGTCTCAACTACACTTGCAAAAAAGGTGGAGTAAAGTGAGAAGTCTTAAGATACATTTGTTGCAGTAATAAATGCTTACCTAATCTACTTCCTAGGTCCTATCGTTTCTTATTCACTAAAATACGCTTTAATGCTGAAGAAGTTTTGATTGTGAGCGTTTTTTATCATTTCTTATAATCATGATAACGCCAATTAAATGACTAACAGGTATACAAAAAAGGTGTTCCAAGAACTGGTATTATGAAGTTGAACAACTAAGCAACTCTTGAAAACAGATTTTTATTTGTAACAATTAACAAAAAACTTTCGGCTCTTTCTTAACTTTGCAGATTACAACGAGTGCACAGAGTCTACCGACCAATGTCCCCCGAACAGTAATTGCCTGAACACCATTGGTTCTTATGACTGTCATTGCCGAACAGGATTTGCGATGGTTAGAGAGGAGTGTATCGGTATGTTAAGACGTTGAGTAAGATGCTTTGTTGACCACTTCCGTTAAAAGCCGGATTTTCTTCTAAAAGCAACATTTTAAAGTGACTACGACGGAAAAAAAATTATTGTCTCAGTGGATTGAGCGTGAGAAATAGTGGTTTAAAAAGTTTGTCAAAATTGTTTGTGGTTCTCGAGGTATTTACACTTAATGTTTTCAAATGAAGACGTCACAAGTTTCAATTTTTTGAAATCTGCTGCAAATCCATAACCTTTCGACAATTTTAGTCAAACTTTAACTAATGATGTATCTCGAGGTTCCCTCATAAATAGTTACTAAATTTTGTTGTCATAGCAATTAACTGGGTTCCACGCTCCATTGGTACAAGAAACAAATTTTCTGCTATTCCAAGAACATTGTGAGGCAATTAAGCTGAATCTTTGATGTTTTTTACAAGTTACGACGAAAAGAAATTTTGTTGTAATATTTGTTATACAACTTTGGGTTTGACATATGGAGCCTGGAACCTAGGTAATTCCTTTGACAACGAACATTAGTAACCATTCTGAAGAAAACCTCGAGATACATCATCAGTCCGAGTTCAGATAAAATTGAAAAATTGAACAAGACTTACTGTTAGTTAAAGCTTGATTGGAATTCTATCGAGCAATTAAACTGCACCAAGGGATCACAAGAGATTGCCAGCGCATGCGCAATGATCAGTATTTAAAGCACGACTGTGATAGTCCGTAGATAAGTATGACAGGTGGAGGGGTACACAGTATGATACTGCTGGGTGGGCATGCGAACCACAGCTTTGGCTATCGTATCCAACCCGCTGATGCTCGTACTTCATCTCCCTCCTCGCCCTCTAGTAACCGATCGTCATTTGGTAAAGATAGAGCCTCTGTTTGAGTGTTAGTGCCTTGATGAGCTTTGTAAGGGTAGAGTTGAGCCCGAGGAGAACTGACTTAAAGTCGACTTCATGTATGTGTATGGCGCTCTACTAGAAAGGTCCACCAATTGAGACAAAATTTTTTCTGTCATTGGCACTTAAACTACCAACAGGTTTTCACCTACGTGCCAATGATTTGGAGAACGCCAATGAAATGGCACTTCTAAAAGCCTGACGGGTCAGAAGGAACTAAAAAACATATCAATTTCAACCGCTCGTTCTTTACTGAGAAATCTCAGACCTCAGTCTTGTCGTACGAACCTCGCTACGCTCGGTCCGTACGTCAAGCCCTCAATCTGGAGATTG
>JAOBAT010057655.1:0-25562 GCA_026413305.1 Hydrozoanthus tunicans | reverse complement strand
GAGTATACATCAAGTGTAAGACCAAAGCTTTTGACGAGTTTTATAAATCAGAAACTGATTTCTGAAAGGGAGTGTTGCATTTGTCAGGGAAGACTACTCAACTAGCTTCCCCTCCCTAAAGCAATGATTGAGACAGTTTTTGTACTATTTTTCGATACGAGTATACATCAAGTGTAAGACCAAAGCTTTTGACGAGTTTTATAAATCAGAAACTGATTTCTGAAAGGGAGTGTTGTTTGAATAGGCTTAAGAATCATAAAGAGTCGAGAGAAGTTTGGCTTAACGATAAATTTCTAAATATTTTAGTGAAACTTACCTTGCATAAGTAGCCTGAGTTAATCAAGCTGAAGTCACGACCGAGTACGTCTTACCTGAGCTGAATTAATAAAGAGATATCTAAAACAAGTTGGCAAGTTAACAAAATTAGTCTAGTTTTTCTTCGAAAATGTTCGATTTCTTTATTATGGGTATCGACAGCGTAAGACAATTCAGAATAAATCAGATACAATTGAATCACGTTAATCAATACAACCAAAATTGAAGTGGAATGTGATCGTATTAACGGGGCGATTGTACGGAAGGACTCTAGTATATTGTATGAGTAACTCTCGGTAGCAAACCAATCTTTCTTCTTTAATGTTTTATTAATTCCGTGAAGTTAACGTTTGGAATAATTGACCCTAAAGCTGAGCAGCTGTGCATGTCGCCGTACCGTCGGTTGTGATCAAGGGAAAATCTCTTTCAGAACATGGCGCCAGTTTGCTTGTGAAAAAAAAACATAAATTTAGACACCGCTGGGATAATGTAAGATATTAGTGAAGACATGCGGTTCCTAAGCAAAATAGTATAAGAGGCAATTCCAGTACGGCATCAGAGTAGTTCTTATATAATATTTTCTTTTTGAAAAAAAAGGAGAGGTGGGGAGAGAAGGAGAAAGAGAGAAGGGTCAGGAATCTGGGAACGAGGGATGGGGGAGGGGAGTGCGGAGGAGATCGGAATAGGGGATCGGGGAAGAGGGAAGGGGATTGGATAAGGGATGGAAGAGATCAGGAAAGGGATGGTTTACTGATTTTGAAAGATAAGAGTCGCTGTCAACAGGCAAAAGTCTAGAAACTACTCTACGAAGTGGATATCGGCATTGTTTGATTTAGAAGTTTATTGAACAATATATAACAGTTTTTGAACAAATACCAGTTGTGTTGGCGTAGATTAGAGGCTGGCCGTATGGCATTCAATAAAGCGTGCAACTGAATAATTAATCGAAACATACAACAGGTTTAGATTAGTTATTAATTCGTTAGGCTTAAAAGCAGGCGGAACGCGTTTGATCTCTTATTCATTCATACTTTCATAGACAAAGCATTGAAAGTTTTAGCAAAACAACGCCGCGAGTTGATTAACTGCCATTGCGATATAAAATCAAAGAAAACAATTTCCATAGAACTTTTATCTACAACGTCGAAGATTTACAGTTTTTAGTTATAAATCGCCAGTTTCTATATTGTAGTGGAAGAGCCAAAGTCGTAGAACTTTTTTAACTGAATTTCAATATTCCAACGATACCATAACAATTTGTTGAAATGTTATATTTCCCTGCGTTCGGTGTGTTTTCACATTTATACATATCTTTGTTATGAGAGAATTTTGAATCAAATGCATGCTTTGATTAACGTTCTCGTTTTCAGAGAGTTCAAACCCTAACATGCTGTGATTAACCGAAACCAAGTGTAAGAGAAACCGAGAAAGAAAAAAACCAAACTGTCCCAAGAGGGCACCGAACCAAATCACATGTGGCAGGTGCCCTAACCACTGAGCTACTGAGGCAACTACGTACGGACATTGGTTGTGTTAATCACAGCATGTCGGAGTTTAACCTCTCTGAATATGATCATGAGAGAATTCTGTATAAAAAAGGAATTGGTTCTTTACCTCGCTCGTAGAATGATATAGTTTGAGGAGTACGAACAAATGAAAAAAGAAACTTTTCAGAAAATTATGTTTTGATTTTTTGGTTTTATACTTTGGCAGCAATATGAATCGTTTCTACACCGGAAAATCGTTATTATAACAGAACAAAAAAGGAAGATTTCAATGTAATTAAAATAATATCACAAGCGTTCTTTATTTTTTCGCGACTGCATATTAAGTTGTTCGCAACTCCGGTAACCAATTTCGCTCTCTCTGTACGGTCGTCTTGTTCGGTATTTGTTTTGCATCTTTTCATTCAGAACTTTTCTAGCAATATGTAAAGGGCTCAGAATTCGTCAAAACATACAGTCGGACGAAAGCATATATACTACACTCCGGCTTTTTATGAAAACCTTTTCTATAAGAACATGAGGCTGAAAACCGCCAAAAACTGAAAAACATGTTAAGACTGACATCAGTCTGAGGCTGAAAAAAGGTAAAGAAAATTTATTTCCGATGATAGTCTATTGCAAATAATTCATACATGAAAAAATTGCTTTTTTCGTTGGCTACAGGCTTTTTCTCATAAGAACCAGTAAATTTGGCGATTTGTGCCTCAAATTGTTTATAATTTGTTCTTATTTATTTATGTGGTTTAAATCGAAAAAAAAACTTGGCGAGTGTATTCTTTATCAATTCATCCCCTGAATCATTTTCCCAAGACAATTCCCAGTGACTATCCCAGGATTGGTTTCATATTCAAACTCTTACCTCGGTCAAATCAAGTTGCGTCTGCTGATTCTCTCAGAACTCCGCTGTATTAGCGACATTACAGCTTTTAAAATTGCTCTCAATTTCTGCGCCGGTTAAAATCAAACCAACTGTCGTGTTGACCTTTCCGAAAACTTTTAAAAACTCGGCCCCGAGCCTCACCTTGTTCTTAAATTGTTCTTAAATTTTGGCCAATCTGAGCCTCGTTGTTCGTATACAAAAATGTATACCTCATACGGTACATGTATTATTTGTTTTGTCTTAAATCAAAAGAAATCTAGTAAGAACATGTTTAAGAATATTTGAGGATGATGTCCCGGAAATGTATAAAAACGTTCAGCATCAGCCGAAAAATACGACGTTCTTGAAAAAACAAAAGACTGTATAATAGATTAAGTGTAAACTGTCTGAATGAACAAACAACTGTCTGCACTGTCTTTAGTATATGCAGCCGGACAACTGTCTGTAATGCACTGTCCTATACCGATAGCCTATAGTACATAGACAACTGTCTGTTCTGTCTATAGTGTCTGTATTGTCTATTATAGGTGTACAAAGACTGTCGACCTATAGTAACTATAGTATCTATACGTGTATGGGCCAGTTCGACATTTCAGAAACACAGGCGCGCGTCGGTATAAAAAGAAATATCCAGCAAGCTTAAGAAGAGATCAGAAATGTATTCCAATCCTGCTCACTGCATTCCTTTGTTTAAGTTTCATTAACTTTACGTTTTATGTCTTTTATCCCGGAGCGCACAAATATTTTTAAAATTCGGAACTGGCTAATAAAGACTGTTTTGTTGATGCGTTCATACACCGAGACAGTGGCTTCATCTTCAACTCAACACTTCCTTACTATTGTTCAAATAAGGAGTCATTATGAACTCAAAAAGTTCCGCCTCGGCTCGTTATGAAAAAGCAGACTCCCGAAAGGACAACAAGCGGGGATAACGTGGAGAAACGCCCAAGCCGGAAAGAAAACCAAACCCTGGTTCATGAAAAAAACGCCTCATCAACATCTTGCTATGTAAAACTGACATTCAATAGATGATCTAGAGTTGTTCTTGTTATCAACTACAGCTTCTTTTTCTCAGACGAAAAAAAGTTTGAGTCTCTACGGCTAGGGAGCGTCAGCCCATGACTCTCTGATTACCGGTCAGAAGCTCTATCCCCTGAGCCGCACTGAGGAACTCGCATGGGAACAGGACCTGAGGTCACTTTACTCGGTTCTGTAGATGGAACAACGGGTATGTGTCCTGCTAACTACTAGGCTCAGTATATGCATATATTCCTGTAGCTAAGTGCTAAAGCGTCTGACCGGTAATCAGAGGGTCGTGGGTTCGCTTCCCGTTAGGGACTCGGAAGTTTTTTCTTCTGATAAAAAGAAGCTTTGAACAACAAAAAAATTCTTGCACAAAGTTGACAGTGTCAATTTGTTGATTGATTTTGCTTACAATATTCGCTACAAAATATAACGAAGCAGGAGCAAAAACAACACGACACGTGGCCCCCTTTATACCAGGTCGACTCCCTCGGGCAACGGAAGAAGTTAGAAAGTAAAAAGAATCCATTTGTGCAAGTGCACCAGAAAAAGGTATAGAAATCAGGAACACAACCTAAAATCAATAGTAGGGTTAGCAGCTACAAGCGCTCTTGTAGAGTCACGGTTCTTGTGTCGGCAGAGAGGGCAGATAATGCGCCAGGTGTGGATACTCTTAGTCTTCAGTAATTCTTCAAAAGAAAAGGTTTCAAAGGCCGTAGGTTAAGAAGCGCGACGAGAATTAAGAAGGTAGAGAGAGTTTCAAATACCCGGACAGCTTCTTAGAACTTTATAAAGTAAGAGTATCGAAAAGTATTAGTTTTAGCCAGTTGAAGCTTAGAACCAAGACCTATTCAGCCTTCTTTAGTTCGTGAATTAGAAAGCCCAGAAGCTAGCCATATAGGAAAGACACATCTAGATCAACTTCGCGGCAAAAATACAACAGGAGAATCAACAAGGAACCAAGTTGTTCCATAACGTAACAGTCGATGAGCCTGGATTTACAGTCCTTGTCAGAATCGTTTCCGTTGGACCCGCTCTAACTTGATAACTTACACAGTACGGCATACGGAGCCGTAGTCCTGAGTGGCCTGATGACGAGAGTGTACAAGTGTTGAGATTTCTGGATACGTGATCGAAGCCCAGAAGAGCAGTTGCGACAGTGAACCGAAGCATTGGATGTAGTCAATAACACGCCCGCTATTCAAATAAAGAGATTTGCGTCTCTGGTTTCTTGTACAAAGCAAAAATGAGGGATAGATTCGGCTTCCGGCAAAAAAGATTACATGGATACCAGACTTTCCTCGATTTGTTAGTGAGTACCCGCTTCTGCTGGGGGCTAACCTGTGACCGATTAGTGCCCTGTCGGTGGAGGTGTCAAAGTTTGGGTGTCGTAATCTACTTTTTCGGAGGTAAATATTGTTTCATATCTACTATTTCTAAACCAACCAAATCGCACATAGACGATCTGGTATATACTAATGACTCTTGTGGATTCGGGATTGAAGCCGAGAAGAGCAGTTACGACGGAGAACCAAAGAGTCGATAATGAGGTGTAGCCGATAACACGCCTGATTAGCTACTAAAAATGAATTACGTCTTGTTTTTCGCACAAAGCAAAAGCGAGGGGACGGTTTGGGCTTGCGGCACCTAAGATTACATGGAAACCAAGCTTTCCTCGATTTGTTTCCTGCTGTATAAATGAGTACCAGCTTCTGCTGGGGGCCACTGAACCTACGATGGATTGGTACCCTGTCTAGCAAGTGTTTTGCTGCTTTTGCTACGACCGGGGATGAGCTCCGGCACAGCCTCAAAAAGGGTTTCGTTAATGTTATGTAAAATGGGGTGTCGGAAAGAACAGACATAGATCAGAGAAGATTAGGCCATTTTGCTTGAAGGCATGATTTTGCAACTCCTAAGCCACATCATACGCACAATGTAAATAACGCACAACTGAGCTACTGGTTTCGCTTGGCCACCGGAAGTGAGTTAGCCCCGAAGCATACTTGCACGAAACGTTCACGTGTAAAAACCAACGAGGCTCGCGAGGCATCGTGTGGCATCAAAATAATATGTATACGAACTGACTGGCGTATACAGAGTTACTTAGATAATATATTCAACTGTTCATTACAATTGTTCGAGCTGTGTCAAAGAAATAAAAAGCGATAATGTAGGTAACGAGTTACTTCACAAACGAGCAACTACCGCGATACTGCGGGCTGAGTTGGTGCGACTCGCCGCATACCACCAGCGCATATCAAAGACATATATTCAAACAAAGATTAACTGTTTCTTGATTTACTGCACACATTTGAACTTATATTGATACATATGATTTTCGATCTTCTCTGCGTTGCTTAGTTGAGTTCGATGTTTAGTGTTCAGCTTTCTGTAAACTGCTTCTAGCAGCAAGCTAAATAACCCAAACTCTCGTATACAACGTATTGTCCTTTATTGTTTTGAAACAAAAAATGCCCATTTGAGACCCACTATTGAGAGAATGGATTATGAATGGTTTGTTTAATATATATATAGGCTCTAAATTTTTCCGTTAGTTTTCGCATAATTTGCAGATTTTAACTATCTTCATTCTTGCCGGAGGGATACCGCTCATAAGGAAATAGGAACAAAATAGCTGCTTCAGAACAAGTCCGCGTTCATTATTCCGATCAGAAAGAAACACTCGGTACGGAAATGGCTTCGGGTCTATTGAGTTTGACATGAATTTTATATTCAAATTTTTCAATGGTATTCATTTTCAATGTTTGGCAAAGATTATTACACCCGCCACATAAAAGAAGGCTATTGACGGGTTGCAATGAAATAAGACATTAAAGTTTTGTTGTGATGCAAAGTGAGTTGTAATATCGTGGTTGTTGAATTCCCTCTGCAGTAAGTATAACAAAAAGCTGCAGTGAGAATACAAAACTTGCAAATACGAACTTTGTACACACTTCAAACCAAAGTACACAAATTTGTCACACAAGAGATCAACAGTCAGAATTGCCTCAAGCTACAACCTTTTTGTTTCCTAAATAATTTTCACCAATAAATTTGTTTCCAAGTCTGCTAAACGGTCTCAAATCTATTTATAAAAACGGAATACGCTTTTTGAAACGCAACATCAGGTTTTATGAATTTCGCCTGGAAGAATTAAAATCACTTAGCGATTTCCTTTTCAAAAATCTAATCTGCAACGACGCTCTCATGAATGGGAGCAATATCGCTCTCAAGCTTTTCACACTGCTTTGATGAAAAACATTCAAACTTGTGAGCCAACATTTTGTCCATGTCCAAACACGGCCGCGAAAGTTTGATTTTTTTCCTCAAGTTCCCGTGTTTCCCACGAATTCTCTTCCTTGCATTAATCTCTTTTTCTTCCTGGAGCGACACTGTCATAAATTGCTCGCACCTAAGAGATGCACTCGATATCTCGTTAATGCGTGTACAATCTTCCTTCGCATAATGCGCTTTTTCTACGGTGATTTTGTTTGACTGGCACAAAAATAATTTGCTTACTTCGTCGTCACTGGAACTGCACGAGCCATCTTCGTCAACAATGAATTTTAATCTTCTTCGTTGAAAAGGTTTCGAGTGCTCAGGTTGGTCGCCTCCACTGCCTTGTAACGTACCGGCAATACTTTTTTGATCCGAGTTTTCTTTCAAAATTGCCTTGCTCAATATCAATCCGTTATTCCTCACACTTGGTGTAGCGTCTCTCTTACAGCGTAAAGTCTCGTATCTGTATTCAAAACTTGTCGAGTTTTTATCTTCTTTATGAGGAAATTCATTCCGTTCTATCGAACCGACACCATTCGCCCTGTTGCAAACCATAACAGTTCTATCTCGCGATGGACAACTGCAATCGACAACGGATCTTTTCAGCCGTAATGACCGGCCAAAACAGTCAGTATTGATGCCGTTCCTTTCATTCAGTGTTTGCCGACTAAACTTCTCTTCCAAACTCTTGATGCAGGTTACTTTTGCAAGCATCATCTTTTGACGCTGGGATGTTGTCTTTTCGGCGGTTTTTGTAGACCACAACTTGTGCCTAATGACGACAATTGTACGACCGTCCGAAATGTTATGATTAAACCTACTGTAGCCTAGCGGACAGCAAACTTCGTGATGTTTTTGTATTGTTAGAGTCACAATGGCAGTATTTGAGTTTAATTCACAGTGGTCAAGCACTACACAAAAGAGCGAGTTTCTGATTGGCAGACGAAACTATGTAATCGCGTGTTCTAATTAAGCTCGGAATAATGGCCATAAAATATTAATCCACGAATTTTGATTTGATGAACGAGAGCTGAAAAAAGTTGATCCAAAACGAACGTAAAGTGCATATTCCGGGAAAAGAAAAAGGAAACCCGGCTTAATTAGAGTTTCTAACAGAAATTTTTAAATCATTTTTAACTTCCTATGATGTTTTCTGTGAAATGTTTTCATCACATTCGTCTTTGTTGTGATAATCGTACGATCGTACTATTGCCAGAAAACTCAAAAGCTTTCTGTAATTATTTTCATTCATAAATAATCTTAAAAATTTAGCTTAATGGTTCGTTGAATGGTTAAAATTTAAGCATGTTTTGCATTGGAAATATTAAGAATTTTTAACCAGCTAAAGTATATTTTCCTTAATTCCTTCCGAAGGATGTCCTTATAAATGACAGGCGCAGCTTTTTTTGACATTTGTTTATGAAACTCTATCTGTTGGCTAAGGTTTGTTTTCGTTATGTAGTGAGGTATTCTACAAGACTAATAAATCCGGACTGAAATGACTTCATTGAGCGTAGATAAGTTTTCGACGATTTGTCGCCAACTCCCTGCTGAGAAAATAGCGATCACGTTAGGCAATGTTAAACTTTTCGAGCACTCTTTTGCACGTGGATGGATAATCAGCTTGCTTTAAACTGTGGTGACGCCATGCAGAGAGGTTTTAAATTTCCTTGATCGGTTGCATGACACCAGTGATGAAAGCACATGTTTCCACCCCAGAAACTTTCACAAAATTAATTCAGTTGACAGTATAGTAAAGTTTGGAAAACTCGAACGCTTGAAAAAGCTACCTACAAGTAAATGATTAAACTTTGTTCTCATAAATTATATTTTACTTATAGTTTTGATATTTTATCAGAAAAAGTAAACTATTTTTTGTCTTTGTCAGTAATTCTATTTTTTACACTATGTATGAAAGGAAAAATCCTAAATTAAACATTTGTTAAAATTATTTCCGCAGAGGTGGGCTTGTTTGTCCATTATAGAATTGTTGAAATTAATATACCGATGAGAACGTGTTAGCTGCAGTGTAAGATACTGACAAGAGCAAGCTCTTAAAATTTAGAAAAAATTAATTCACTATCTTAAAAAGAGAAATATTTTTTGTGGCGGCTTTAGCCGGTACAACATCTTATCGCTAAGCAAAACGTTACGGGGTTACAAAAACTAATGGCTTTGTTTCTCTTTTTTCTATATCTTTTTCATTTCCGTTTTCACTTTTCTAATTTCAATGACATATAAACAAAAGATTTGGTGAAAATTCCTTTTTCACAGCCTTCGTACAATGCTCTGTTTTGCGTTTTAAATTAACAAACAATTTTTAGTTTCATCGCATTCTGTGCGAGTTGAACCGTTCCGTTCTTGAACTGTTGCAAGACTGTGCCGATATATACTTACATATATATATATTCATAATATTGGTTTAACTCAACATTCTGTACAAGAAGTTCCCTTACGAAAAAAACACATCCTGAACTAAAAATTCACCGTTATGCTATATATTGGCTGCTAAATTCGAATATGGCATTTCCTCGCAGCAAGTTTTTGTGGCGATATTGAAATTTTCATGCAGTTCTTTTGTAAGCCAGCTTGAAATTTTTGTTTAATTGTTTTCCCGCCCTCCATTACACTATTCAGCATGACTGAAAGAGCTCTTGCATATTTTTTTTTACTCTGAGTTTTTTTACAATTTAGTCCTTTTTTTCTTTCTCGTCTTTGGTTTAAAATTTTCTTATAGATGCACTAGGCCGGCATGGCAATGTGTTTATATACGATATGAAAATATGTTCAGTCTGTTCTAAGGGAAAAGCACTTTAAAACACATGCAAATATATTCATGCTGTCATATCCACTGTGAATCCCAGCCTCATATAGTTTCTTTGTAAGCGTTTGCGGGGCTTGGCATGCAAAACGAAAAACGAGACCTTGGTTTCTAGAGGTTTATCAGGATCAACAAGCATCATCTTATGGGGAGTCAATATTTTTTCCAGAAAATTTCAGTACCCAGTTGAGCTGAAATATAAGCTCATCACTTCGATTTTGCAGGTCAAGTTTTGGTAATCATGTTGAGTATATTTACAAGAACTCACAGCTTGAGCGATCGCACGAAATCATAAAATGTATAATTGTTTTAAAAAGAATTTATACGAATTCCACCTCGCGAGTAAATGTAAATTTTATTCTATATAGCAAGCAGCTCACAAGAACTCGGTATGGAGTTCCTGATAAAGAAACGAGTGAGTGATACTCATCAAAAAGTTGTATAGACGTGACGTCAGGTGTTGCAGAAGAACAGAAAACTGTGTCCTGCACTGAAGAAAATACACTTATCCACTGTATTCTATCTATTCGCAATAAATTCATTTTTTGATTTATTTACATGCAAACTTAGCTTGTTGATCTCTCAGGCGATAGAGATCAATGAAAGGAAATTGAAAAAAGCTTAGAAATTATTGTTGTAAAGTCAATCAAGATTTGCACACCGATTATGGATGAAAATAGGTGACAGAAAACGACCTCTAGAAATATGAATACAACGGCCTAAATTTAGACTCGAGAGTCCCTTTGACATTCATCAAGGAAATTAAAGATACGTAGTTTGTGTCAACAGCTTAAGGCAGACATTTCAAACACGAAAGGGCCTAAGCTTGAAAAAATGCAAAAACTTTAAACTTTATTGCGCTTATTTTGCGTGAATTTCGCCAACTTTATTCAAACGGGCAAAGACGATGCGTGCAGTAGTAGTAATACGACTAACTTATTTGCGTGTTTTCTGGGCTCGCCAGAGGCCAAGAAGCTACTTCGTAAATCCTTAACTAACTCAAAATCTAAGATTTTATTTTTTTAATAAAAGCAGAAGAAAGTAATATGCCTCCTCTTGGCATATTGTCAAACAATGAATAGATAATAGTTGTTTCTTGAATCTATGGTCTAACAGAATCACGAAACGTGTAAGTCTTTTAACTCAGACACTAACTGTCATATAGAAAACCAACTTATCCATCGCGAAGGCAGAAAAGGTAATTTATTCGATCAGTACCGTGCGACAAAAACATTAGAGATACCTTTTTTGCTCCTGATATCACCGCCAATTAAATGACAGTTCAAGCTCTTGCTCCTGATTGGATAATTTTGTTGCTAGTATTTACGGTTGTTTTTATTCCGGTCTCTAAGTGTTTCACTATAAAAAGCTATTATGATTTTAGAAGAATTCAGTAATCTAGGGCGATTCAGTGATGTTATATGGTAGTTTTCGCCAACGGGGTGTAGGCACTAGTTATAGTGCGAAGCGTGAAGGCAGCCTGGTTTATAACTGGTGGGAACATGTCATAAGGCTCAAATATTGATTAAATAATTAGGTCTTATAAACTTAATAGCTCTTAGCTGCATGAATTCAAACAAAGTTAACATATCCATGTCTAGAAACAACTCAACTACAACGTTTTCAGGATGAACTACACTGGTTTGTCCACAGTGTCTGAATCACGTGACAACATTTTTAAGGCTTCGATCTTAAGTCCACATTCACAGACCATGTATGTCATTGAATATATCTGAGTAACTTCGTGCGTTGTGATTGGTCCGTTTCCGTAAATCTGTTTTGCGCAAAAACTTTCACAGGGATTTATGGCACGTTCGAATTCCATTACTTACCGTATACGGACGAAGTCGGCGGCACAGAGGCCGTAAACCGGAAACGTAAATCGTTTCTATAGAAACACTGACATATAGCATCTCTACTTAATCACATTTATTCATTTTTTACTTTACTGTATTTTTTCTACATCATTTTATTTTTCGTTTTAAAAACTTTTCCTTTCCCATTTTAGTTTATTTTATTTTGTTTATCAATTGTTGTCCATCATTGCCCAGGCAACATGGCCGTGTTAGCGCCCAGTCTCTCACTAAATTGAGGAGTATATCGGGATGACATCAGTTTCCGTCCGGCCTAACGTTTACATTTTGCTGACACCATTGACAAGGCATTTTACCTTAAACGTTTTTATTTCACTAGCACTTACGAAAATATTCAAATAAAAACAGTCTGGTTGATTCCTGCACTGAGTAATTCAAGGCCAATCAAAGGATTTTTTAAAATAAGAACCTCCTTATAAGTACACAAGGCTGAAAAATGTCGAAATTTAAAAACCTGAGAACACGCTAAGAATACACTAAGGCTGAGGAATGGCAAAGAATTTTATTTTAGATGCTGCACAAGATTATGGAAATAGATTTTTTTCTCGGCTAGTGTTTTTCTATGCAAAGCGTCTTTAGTATTGTGGTGTACAAGTTTGTTTTAAACATTTTCCGTGCCATGGTAACGGCCGATTCGATGAAGTATATTTGTGCTTCTGGTTTGACTCTACTGCATGGGAAAGGGCTGAAGCTCTCGAAATATTTATTAAGAACATTCGGTATCAGCCCAAAGAGTAGACCATCTTATAAAAAAAGAGTGTATACGCCACAAATTGCATGAAAGGTCAAAGCGAAAAATAAATGGGGGTAGGGCCGGGGGCACAGTGAAAGTTGTAATAGTTCGTTATAAAAACTGAAGTTGCTGTTGTTAGCAACAAAATTATTTGGAAAGAAGTCCCTAGAAAGTCCTCTAGATCAGTATTACTTTGCAACCAGGTGCAAGCTAGTTGAAAAGCGGCCCTGGCTGGAAGTATACTTGTATGTATAACTTGGTATACTGTAGCTATATATAGATTTCTTAGATGATACGCTGGCATAGCACAGTTACAATGACGCTCTCTACCAGTTTGTCTAAAACGAATACAATCGGTTCTACGAATCATCCACACTCAATTGAACCCCAAATTAATGGGGGTACTTGACCAGCCAACGACATATTGATTGAGTTCAGCTCAGCTCAGTCAGAGACAAAGTATTTTAATATTCATGATCAAAACACGCATTTTGTCAGTCAACTGTAAAAAGTTCCTTGCGCCATGAGAAGTTTATCTTAATTTTCTGTGTGAAACATGTCAAAAAACAAATCCCTTTTAGATACAACAACCGACAACGACAGGGAAATGACAACTTTCAACCCTAATAGTTCAAAGCTTAAAGAGACAAAATTCCTAAAGAGATTTCATCGAAACCAGAACAAGATGGCACTTGCGTTACGCGAAGCAATCAATGACCAAAACCTCGAAAGGGTCAAAAAAGAGCTTGGAGACAAAGAACTAATTGAAGATACAAACTGCGAGATTTCTTGTAGTTTTCTTCACGAAGCGGCTCGGAAAAACAATCCGCAAATCGTTAAAACGTTAATACAGCACGGAGTTGATCTAAATGTGCGTTCTACCGGCCGCCAACGGCTAACGCCACTTCACATAGCAGCGAGGTAAGCTAAATTCCAGGGAGCTTAACTGATATTTAGCTTAAAAATTCTAAGCTCTTAATTTTTTCGAAGCATTTACCTAACAAGCCAGTACACGCTTTTTTTGTAAGAAAAATTTGGCCGAGACTCATAGTTTTTAAGTTTTTGGTAGTTTGAACCCAAAATTGTTCGTAAATTGTTCTAATTTCTATTTGTGGTTTATGTCGACTAAAAACTAAGTAAAATATGTATGAAATAAAAACGAAGTCGATAACTTTCTTTATCATGGATTCGCCGAGTCATCACGAGCTTCCGTGGTTGTTTCCAGTGATTTATAAACTGCGAATTTTTTGTTCTTGTTTCTAGCTCAGTAAAGTTTTAAAAGAATTAGCTATGTCGAGCCCAAGCCTCAGCTTATTCTTAAACTTTGGCCAGTTTGAGCCTCGTTGTTCTTATAAATTTGTTCTTACAAAAAAGCGTTTTTCGAGAAGTAAAATAATTGTTAAGTAATCGTGGCCAGTCCTCGCGTGAGGTCACACTATACAAAACTGCGCTACACGCTTTTTTATAAGAACAACGCTAACGAGGCTCGTCAGATTGGCTAAAATTTTTATAAGAACAATTTAAGAACAAGCTGAGGCTCGGGCAGGATAGCAATTTTTTTCTTTTTTTTTTGAAAACTTTACTGAGCTTCCATCTTTAGCTGAACATTAAGGAATAAACAAGAAATGTTTCATCACTGGAAACCATCCGGGGAAATGACTCAGCGAATTTACGAAATTTCCGGTCGCTGGGAAGAGAATTGATCAAACTTGTTTCCAAAATATGAATATTGCAACAGCTAGGCTTAGTTTTTCTTTAAACAACACTGATAGAAATACGAACAATTTAATAGCGATTCGAGGCTCAAATTGCCAAAAAAGGAATAAAAATGAACATTGATTAAATTTACTGGTTTTTGTAATAGATAAAAAAGCCGTGTATTTATACGTGCACATATATAGCTGTATAATGTGAAGCAATGACGATGATTGCGAATCATTTTTAATCTTTCTGGGTATTTTCGTAAGTTGAAGATCGAAACTCAGTTGTGTTAAATAAAAAATAAGCTATGGTGCCCGAGGCTTAGCTTGTTTTTAACTTGTCAGGCCTTAATTTTGGCCAATCTGAGCCTCGTTGAATGATCTTATAAAGTTTGTCTAATAACATATGCGCGTATGTGATATTCTGGTTCGTGTTTGTTATGGTATCTTTGGTCTTTGTTTTTCTTATATCTTTACCATAGTTTCCAGTGACGCAGAAGAAACTACTCAGCTTAGTGGCGTCATAAAGCGACAAAATACCGATCTGCTTGCGTAAACTTATATATTGCGTTCAGTAGTTTAGAATTGCTTGAACGTTTACTTATGTAAACAATGAATATGCAAAATTTAGGCAATATCGCCTATTTGTCGTCCATTGGAAGTTATAATGATAGTAAACAAAAACAATATTCTTGGTGTTTTAGGCGTTTCTCAACAAACAAACAACGGCTTCAAGATATTTCATATGTTTTGTTAATAAAAAGATGTTCTTTATCAAGGCCCACTTGAATCGCAATGCATCGTGCTAAGTTTGCTTGAACTTTGAAACTCCGACTTCAACACTCCTTTAGCTCGGCGTTTGGAACCAACCGGCGCCAGAGCCGGGTAGTGCGACAAGCTGACCCGTTAGCACTACACGTGTTTAGGGTTTGTTTCAGACGCCGTTCTTAACTCGTGCCACAGTCGAGTTAGCTTAGAGCCGGGTAGTGCAACAAGCTGACCCGTTAGCACTACACGTGTTTAGGATTTGTTTCAGACGCCGTGTTTACGAGTTTGCTTTGCACGGTGACTTTAAAACAGTTAACGCATTTCTTGTAATCAACAAAAGCGCTGTTATGAACGCAATTTAATTAGTTGCAAAAGAGAGAAGGCCTAAAAAAATTCAGGTTTCAATTAATTATTGTACAACTTCAAATGGCGAAAATAGACCCACTAGAACTAACATGCTTCCAACAAATGTGGCTTCATAACTCAGTTGGTGCGGTCCAGTCCCTGTTACAGATAGAAGGCTTTGTAACCGAGTAAAGTTCAGGAAATTTGGAACAAAAAAATTAAATTTAGAAAAGTAATAGCAGAAACCAGAGGAAAAACCTTGACTCGGGCGCCTTCCAGCCCCAATTAATAAGCGTTGTAATCTGCATAGAACGGGGGAGGGGAACCGAAGTGTCAAATGTAAATCGAGCAAGCAGTCTCGAGATTTGATTGCACGAGCGAAGAAAAAGCATAGTCACGCGTTTAACATGTCATCCCACTCGATTGACATTTTGCTCCTCCCTGAAAAAAAAACATCCACTAGGCAGGCTATAAACGTTGCGCTTGTAAACTCTGGATGGTGAAGATAAAAACCGGTTTCATTGTTTTGGTAGGTTTGACTGTTTTCAGAGCGCGAGCGTTCTTTTGGAGCATGGGGCCGATCCCGCCTTGACAAACGGCCAGGGCATGACCTCTCTACACTACGCCGCCCAGAGAGGGACTAAGCAGACGGTACAAATCTTTCTCGACCACCACAAGGTAGATATTGACTACCGTGACGATTCCCATTTAACACCACTGCACCATGCTTGTATCCATGGCAACAACCAGGCTATTGAGCTCCTGCTTGACAAGAACGCAGACGTACAGGCGAAATCCGCTGACTCCATGACACCACTGCATTTCGCTGTGAACAATTCGTGTAACCCGAATGCAGTTGATATACTTTTGACAAAAGGTATTTTTACTGTAGTTGGACATTGAAATATTTAAGCAATAAAAGCATTTCCCGTGAAATTGTTCTTTTTTATTACATAAGGTAGGGATGTTTCCTTATAAGAGGGTTTAAGAATTACTACGTCACATACAGATTGCTTACCTTACAATGTTGGTTGCAGTTCGTACCCTGAAGCTTGATTTACCCAGCTACGTCAACAGTACGGATCAAGATAATAACACGCCGCTTCATCTAGCTGTCGAAGCTGGTAACCTGCGGGCCACCAAAATCTGTCTCGACGCGGGAGCCGATGTGAACTGTGCGCGGGCAAATTCGATGACGTCACTTCATATTGCAACCCTGAAGGGGAACCTTAAAATGGTGGAGTTGTTGGTTACTCGTGGCGCAGACGTGAAAGCAAGAGACGGTGAAATGAAGACATGTTTTCACAGGTTTGGAGAAGAGAATGACAATGCTAATTACAGTGACAACGACAATAACAATGACAATGACAATGACAATGACAATGACAATGACAATGACAATGACAATGAAAATGACAAAGACAATGACAATGACAATGACAATAGCAATGACAATAACAATGACAATGATAATGACAATAACAATGACAATGACAATGACAATGGCAACGACAATAACAATGACAATAACAATAACAATGACAATGTTAATCCGATCTTTTGTATTTTAACCTGAAAATTGATCGGCTCAGTCTTTTGGTTTGTTAACCTGATCAAAGATTTTCTATTGTATTTTTAACAGCAAAACGTTTTTTAAATTTCTATTTGTAGGGCAGCATCGTTTAACAATGTCGAAATCCTTAAGTATTTGCTCACCAAATGTGTTGAACTTGAGACACCAGACTATCAGAACCGCACCGCCCTCCTCCAAGCAGTAGCCTGCGGTCAAACCGCAGCCGCAAAGTTTCTCCTTCAGGCCGGAGCTGATACTCATGCTGTGGATACGAATATGAAGAACTGCGTCCACTTAGCAGTGGAAAACCAACAGGGCGAAACTCTAGCCATGCTGTTAGAAAGCGATAGAGTCTGTGAGAATCTGTATTTTACGGATACCTTTGAGAGGATGCCTTTACACTATGCAGCTTTTCACAACAATCAAAAGGTATCTTCTTTTTTAAAGATGTAAATACTGTCGAACCCAAGTAACTCGAATTGCAAATGGAAGTTGAGATACTTTGATATATCGGGGTTTCGAGTTATAAGGGTTAAAACAACAGTAAGAATTTACGAGGTAGATTCAAGGGCAAAGTCAGTTAAGCTTAGGGTTAGCGGGTAATTCGAGTTATAGAGAGTTGGAGCTATCGGGATCCAACTGTAGTCAACTTCAAGGTTCCTGAAAGGTAACCATGTTTCTACATGAAACTGAGGCGAAGGTTGCCCTGTCACAGTTAGATAAGTCGAAAAAAGGCATTTTTACACTCATGCGCAGTGTGCATATCAACTGTCTTGGCGGGCTACAGGTCTTACAAATATTATGATTTCCGAAATATAGCGTTGTTTTTGCCTTTGTACGGTAATTCATAATGATTCGCAGTGTTTGTTCTGGCGAACAGGATTCGGTGATATATGTAAGACCTGGGGCCCGCACAGGCAGTGTGATATGCGCACTGCGCTTGATTGTGAAAATTCCTTACAATATACTTGCCAATAAGTTTTTTTCTGATGATAATCATTTCCATTTCTTGAACTGTGCCAGCACAACCTTCGCCTCGGTTTCATGTAGAAGCTTGGTTATCTTTTAGGAACCGTAAAATGGACATGTATTTTTCAATTCCACTGTCGCATTCATTTTTTTTTTTCAGATACTCGAAGCCTTGTTAGAGAAACACCAAAAGAAAAATTTGATCTCCGTTAAAGATGTAAGCCACCAAAGCCCGCTACATTTATCGGCTTTGTCCGGATTTTCGTCAAATGTCGAGGCCCTGGGGCGAGTAATGCAAGGTGTAAACGAGAGAGATGACCAGCGCCAGACCCCGCTGCACAAGGCCGCCATGAGCGGTAACAGGTAAACCGACAGGACTTTAAAAAGTTTTTAAAAATATCTCCACCCACCCCTCCCTTGAGTTAGGTAGGGTGAAGCTAAGGGGAACCTAAGTTCGTTCCCAGGGTTTTTCTTCAAGAAGAGGTCCGCCAGCCCTCTCCTCGGAGAAAGGCCCTGGGGTCGTACCCAGAATCTTTAAGGGTACGACCTTAGGTAACTTCTAAGCTTAGTCTTACTTAGTTTAATACCGAAATAGGTGTTGTTCGAAAATGTTTTTTACTCCGTTCCAAAAGACTTTGCTTGTAAAACATTACGTAGTTTTTTTAGTAAAACGGTTGCTCATTTGCCGATTTCTTCACAAAGTTTTTACGAGTTTGCAATTGCTCCCGAGGGCCAAAAGTTTTGTGTCTGTTGTCCATTTTAGAAAGGGTCTGTATTGTAGAGGTTCATTTAAAGGAAACGTGTGTGAAGGTGTGATAGTCGGTGTCCGTGTTTGAGAGGTGTCCGAGTTAGAGAGGTATTCGTACCGGAAGGCTCGACTGTACAGTTAAAGCTCTCTAAAACAGACACCTTCGGGACCGGCCTTAACTGTCCGTTCTAGAGAGGTGTCCGTCTTAAATAGACTTAATGCAGTTAATGACTGAGAAAACGCACGGCTGGGACCAAAATTTTGTGTCCGTTTTATAAAGGTGCCCGTCTTGAGGGGTTCGACTGTATAACCTTTATAACATTTGCTCTGCTTTGTTTTTCGTATTCAGTAAAGTTTGCAAAACGTTACTTCGCATGGGAGCGGACGTCGATAGTAAAGACATCAACCGCTGGACACCATTGATGTGGGCGACCAAACAAGGATGCATGAAATGTATCCAGGTTCTCCTCGACAACCAGGCGGCAATCGATATAATGGATATTCAAGGTACTGACGCAGTGGTCTTGTTTCCAGGGCTACCCTTGTCTTTTGTAAGGGAAAGTAATGAGAACGAGGTTGCAATTTTAGGAACGTCAATGGGGAGTTTAAAAAACAACGCGTACGACAACGGTTTAGAAAAAAACATCTTTCTACTTTGGTATAGTATTTCGACCATGTTTGGCGGTAGTGACTAGATTCCATCCGTCAAACCACCCTTTTCGAGAGAGACCTGGGAACTAGTTCCAACAAACTTCCGTTTAACGGTGCAGAAATGTTGTAGCTATTGGTCGAGAGCAACCTGTTGAGTATGTTTAGCATTTAACCACAGTTTACACCAATTGAGTTAAAATTCTGAGGTCTAATAGTAAGCTCACCTCTGCAAATAGAAGTACGTGTCCTTATTCGATCAAGTCTAAGCCAAAGATGTGAGTAATCGAATCTTTCTTGCTATTACTAAGCCATTGTAAATATGATAACAGTTGTAATCGGGAACTGATTGAGGTTGAATTTTACCAACAACAACAATCGTTTATTATTTAACCTCGAATATAGCTATAATAAGGTGCCGAATACCCTGGAATAACCATAAGGGGGGAGCCAGAACGATATCATTCGTTTATGCATATACAAACATTCAGCTAGTTCATATTGACTTTCTTTAAGAATACATATCGCAGCATCCTTTTTAGTTCACGGCGTTTCGATCTTATGCACGAACACAAAATCCATTAAATACAAATTTGAACATTTTGTGCACTGCGAAGTTTCAGTGTTTATTTTTCCTAGTTTTAATTACGCTGATTTGTAGTTTTCCGTCTAAGCGGTAATCTATGAACAGTAACGAAAGAGGAAACTTTGACTTCAAAAACTATTGAGGCATTTATTCAATTTATTTTTGAAAATAGCTTTGAATTAACAGCCACAAACAATAAAGTATGTGTTTCTCGAGTAAAATGACCCATACAAAAAAGACTTAAGCAACGACTCCATACCGAAAGCGAGAAGGACAAAAGAAATTTAAAAACCGAGGTCGGGATGGATTGAGATAAGTGAAAAGTTAATATGATAACTTAAAGTCTGTATACAAAACAGAGCTGGAGACAAACGGAAGTAAAACGTGTCACTTAAATAAGTTCCCAGGGAGCGGCTTGACGGATGGAAACATTCGTCGTTTGCTGTTTTTGTCCAAGGTACGTTTTGTCAACAGAAAAAGATGAAAAAGATTGAAGCAAAGTTTTATTGGCTAATCCCGTATTCGTAATTTTAATGACAACCGCTTGCAAATGACCAGTACCGTTCATTCCAACCTGTGGCTACTGAGCTGATCGCTGATAGTGATAATTCATTCTGCATTGCCAAAACATTTAGCTCGACTTGCCTACCTTACTTCTAAACTTCTGTGCTCTTATCAACTGCAAAACTAAACAGAAAATACCTTTTCTGTGCCCAATCAGCTTGTTCGTTGTTGTTGTTTATTCATTTGCCGCTTAAAAGTCTTCCTTTCTTTTCATCCCCTAAGTTTTAAATCCCTGTTTTGATAATTGCTTATACGTACCAGTTCTTTCCATCGCATTATTTTCTGTATTTCTTGTCTTTTAGGAAACACAGCTTTGCACATTGCTTGCATCTACGGTCGTTCCGCTGTTGTCAACGTTCTTCTTGATCTTGGCGCGCAAGTCGCCCTTCGTGACAAAACTGGTTGTGGCTGTATGGATTTGGCTGTGAAGTTTGACATGCCGGACGTTGCACAAGCTCTCGTGAAACATAAAAGGTGACTTGGAGAATATTTTACCAGCACTTAAATTGAAGACAATCACGATAGAGAGCTTAATATACAACATTCTTTCTGCGTCTTTTGTCAAATGCTGGTTAACGTGCACAGCGTACGTCTATGCATTTTTTGGCGCGAATTTTCCCGCCTTTTTATGACGTGACTTGTTTTTGCCGAAACAGCATCCTTTTTTGTCTTACATTTTGTAAACAACTTTCTGTGCTTGAATAAGCTAATAATTTATAAATCCAACTAATGTGGTCCTGATAAACACCGCATGACATCAGCACTTACATTGAAAACAACAATCAGGATAGAAAACTAGTACTGGGTACTATAGTTTTAATTAGTTGTCACGCATTCGTTCCGTGTTCTTTATCAATTGCTGACAGTAAACACCGCTGTGTTTTTGGCGCAAATTTTCCAGCCTTTTGACGACGTTCAACTCATCAGTGCTACACCAAAATAGAAACTTTTTCTAATCTTACATTTTTAAACACCCATGGATAACAGTCCATGCTGGAATAAGCATTTGACTTAAAATCCAATGAAAATGGGTTTGATAAACAAACAGTTGTCTGAAACGGTTTAGATTTGTAAGCCGGCGCAAAATTTACATGTTTTTTTTATTGAATAAAAACAGTTTTATTTAAGCATGGGGTGTCTCAACCTTGAACTAGTTGTTGGAACTTATCTATTTCCTTGACTTAAAGAGAAACCAGTTTTATTCATTATAGCTTTTAATGGTTGACGGAAACATTAAGTTGATTGTAAAACATAACCCGCTTTTGTCGTCCTAGGTCTTGAAAGACAGGTTCAAAAGAAAACCAAACTCGGCGTTCAAAATAACTCTGTCGTGGCAGCTTTGAATTTAAATGAGCAGTGTTGTACATGCGTGCTAATGGTATCAGGGCACCCAAATGGTCCTTGGCAAGCACTTGCGAGCATGCGAGCACCCCGTTTTCTATACGAGACCGAGCATTTTTGTTCTAAGGTAACTCCCAAGTTTTGCATTGCGCATCTTTACTGCGTATATTAGAAATTATATTAATTGTTTATACATTTTTGACGTATTCTAGTGAATGTTGAGCTCTCGAAGACATGTCAGAAAAAATAATGCAAAAAAAGTAGTTTTCTTCACCAATATATGGGGCTTTTTGTTTAACTCGTTCCAGTCTCCCCTCGGAAACGGAGTAAAAAAGCGCATGTTTTGCCAATTTTCCTAGAGTCTCCTAAACAAGAACGGGTATCCCACATTTTTTGCGTCAATCAATCAAATTTCAACAGGACTCTCTTAAGAAAAAAAATGGAAAAGCACACGAAAATGCCTCCTTCTCCAAAATGTTTTTGCTGAAAATCATAAGAAAATTGTTCTCCTAATCCAGAAGAACTTTTATGTTATCTTCCAATATTTCCCTTACGTTCCTCGATGTTTTCTTGGTTGGCCACATGAGGAATCTATAGTTTTAATTTCAAGCTTACAATAACAGAAAAATAGCCCCAGAGGGGGTATTTGTATCAATCGTATTTCAAAGTTAACACGGACACACCCCTTTTTTATTCCTATTTTGCATTTTACATATAATGATTGACAGATGAGAAAAGTTTGACAAAAACCTAAATGCGGGTTCTATTTCAATGGAATGACCTTAAAATAAATCGAGCATCCGAGCACAATATAAAATACAGTGCGAGTACCGAATCAAAAGTTTGCGCAAGCCTTCGACTTAAAATTGCAAGCACATCCGAATTTCTGGGGGTCATTCAGGGGCCCTGATGTGAAGACAGCCAGTAAAATGGCACTAAGGCCTGCACTGAATCGTTTGAGCATGCGGGTTCGTGCAACACTGCTGATTTTTTCATCACCAGCCAGATCCCATAAGCGAAGTTTTTAATCTAAATGGCTCTTTTTGTGACGTTGCAAAAGCGGTCTCTTCCAACCGCACGTGGTTCAATACTTGTCAATAGCTAATCAACGTCCAATGTTCTTAAAAACGTGGATCTTTGTTTGTAATGTAATAAGTTAAGATGCATCTTTGTCTTCGCTGGCTTTTGTAACTAGCTTTTTGTAGAATTGTAGCGTGCTCTCCTGCTCTGACCATGGCTGTTAGCGGATGTTTCGGATTGTAGTTTGGAAAACCAGCTACTCTCAGGACAGAAACTACAGTCAGATCTTATCTGGGACTACCTGAGCTAACATCCCGTTACATTTTCAGTTTTAAAATTCACTTTCTTCAGATGGCGAGAGATAATGGACGACAAAAATTCCAAAGGCCATACATGTATGAATCTTCTTATCCGCCACTTTCCGGAATCTGCGCTGATAGTCATGAACAAATGCATCAGCCGATCAAAAGGCACCACTGCAGGCCATCACATAGTCACGTACGACTTCCATTTGCTCGACCCAGGCCCAGACGACAAAGCATGTATCAACGGCAAGAGATTTTTTGGCCCCAGGCATATGGTGAAATACAAAAGAAAAGAGTTGATCAAACATCCGCTGACCACAAGCGTTTTGGAGAATAAATGGTCTTCATTCGGCCGCTTCGTATACTCTCTTAACATAGTGTCCTATCTCATCTTTTTGATAGTCTACTCTGTGTTTGTGGTAAAAGAAAGAGAAACATTAGTCTTTGACGTGAAACAAACAGTCCCTTCCTCTTCATACTATTTTGTTTTGCCTTCCCTTATCATTTCCTTTATGGCAATCAACATGATTAAAGAGATTTTTCAAATGGTCATACAAAAACTTCGATATTTCTTAGACCTATCAAATTACTTTGAGTTCGCACTCTATGCTTCTTGTCTGCTCTTTATGGCGTCTCATCTCCCTGTTCAGCTGCCGATAGAGCTTAACACCAGCCAAAGATGGACCGTAGGAGCCGTTTCTATCTTCTTAAGCTACACCAACTTGATGCTCCTTATAAGCAGATTCCGGAGGTTTGGGATCTATATCTTCATGCTTGGCCAGGTTACAAAGACAGTTATTCACGTCATGGTCTCGTTCTCGGTGTGCATAATAGCGTTTGCTATGGTTTTCTTCATCTTATTCAAGGAACAAGTAAGTCAGACACGTACTTCTTGTAATTATGATAGTGAAAATAATAATAGTAATAATTATAATAATAAAAACAGTAACAGATATGACGATCATAATAATAAAGATAATGATAACAATGTAATGATAATTAGAATAGTAATAATATAGTCGGACCCCAAAAGCTGGACACCCAGATAAGACGAACAGCTCTTGTAAACGGACACCAAATAATCTTGGCCCCTGTCGTGCGTTTTCTCAGTCACTCACTGTCATCTAAGTCTCTAAAGAATGGACACCTCTCTGAGACGGACAGTTGCCTGAAGGGCAGTCCCGATGGTGTCCGTCTTAGAGAGGTTTGACTGTAATAATTACGATGATATATTATAATAACAACATAAATAATAACAATAATGTAAATGAAAGAGAAATAGCCGATACATCATATACAAGTAGAAGACAAGAAGCGATTTACAAAATCAAATGCTCCAACTTCCCAGCCTCTTACATTGGAGAGACAGGATGAAACCTTAACACGAGATTGAATGAACACAAACAGGCGACGAGAATTGGTGATTTAGCAATCACATTGCTAATCATCACCGACTCACGAACTACACTATTGACTGGGACTCGGCACAATGCTTCACTTACAGTGCTAACTATTTTTAACGACTGACACTGGAAAGCTGGTTTACTGACTTAGAACGGACTCCACTCAACAGATGTCAACATTTACCAGCAACCTACAAACGACTCATTCACGACGTAAAAAACAGCGAATTAACGGAACAAAACGAGCTAACTTTACTTTATGGATCGAAACCCAACTATCACGAAACATAACTTTAATGCCACAATCAATCACATTACAACTTAACCGACCAAATAGTGTTTGCATGCCAGATTATATTAGTATTCAACTGACGCACTATTCCTCACTTGACTCGGAAGATGACTTCCGCACAGGTTGTTGAAAAATCAATCACTTACACCGACAACAGTTCTTCTGATAGGACTACACTAACCCGGACGATCTCACCATACGATCTACTGTTTTCCTGGCTTCAAACCATTTACCGTTTTACATCGTATAAGGTTTTAGAGTTAAAGTTTTGTTACCGATAATGACATACCTGCACTGTACTTCTTTTACGCATTGTATTTATGGTATAAATGATCATATTTTATTTTCAGACGATGTTTTCCATGAACTTAAATGAAGTTCTTATGTAATACTTTATGAACTTCGAATTATCAATTCAATATACCCTCCCCCCATGTTTTCCGAAAATAAAGCATGGGCAGCATAAAAAACACTTGGGCGTTTTGATGATTGCAAGGAAACACAGACATGACGAGCTTTATGCGACTCTGAAATCTTGGACCCCTGACGGTTGAACCGTCGAACATTAGCAGGGGGTCTAAATTTTTTGGCACGTAGCTGAACAGTAGGAACGAAATTTCTTGACACCTCTTCTGCAGTAATGTGTGAAGAAACTATTTATTTCGATTGAAGTCTGTCATCAAAGAAGAAGTAAACCGTTTGTAAAGACCAAAAACATCCGTTATAATTCGCGGAACGCAAAAAATTAAAACATGCGGAAATATTTATTTGTTATACTTGTTCAGCTATACCACACCAAATCTTTGCAAAATTCGGTAGCTAGCGGATTTTTCTTAAGGAACTGAGTGAAACATTATCTTTAAGGAAAAT